>PVKC010020536.1:0-18578 GCA_004027635.1 Crocidura indochinensis
CCATCTTTTTTTAATCAAAAATGGGTGTTAGACCTTTTCAAATAAAACTAACAAGTTTCTGTATGGCAAAAGAAACACAGGCTAAAATTAGAAGGCAGCTAACTAAATGGGAAAAAAATTTTGTACTCAATACATCAGATAAAAGGTTTATTTATACAATATACAAAGTACTCATAAAGGTTGGCCATTTACTCCTGAACCTTGGATCCCATCTATGGAACCTGCATCAGCATAAGGAATCAGACTTCTACCAGGGAAGACCCTAATGCTGTGCTGATGTTGACATGCTCCAGAGTGGGTTCATATGACACTGTACTGACTTGGTAATAGCAACAACCTGCTTTCAGTGTAGAGTTCTCTACATTACCACCTAAAGGTGAGATGAAACCAGAAGATGCTCAGTGTCACTCTGACTTTGGCACAGGATCTGTACAAAAACCAGTATCTCTAATTACAGAAACCTGATAATAACAACCAAGATTTGTAAAGAGCTTTTACTGGGACCACAGAAAAAATAGTTGGGGTTATACTATTTAGTATGCCTGAAGCCTGTAGTTGGTCTTATGCCAGGATACTTCTGTTTTTTTGGCCAAAGGTTCTTTCCTTTCTATTTTCCCCATCTTTTTCTGTGCCTTTGCAGAACAAACAAGCAAACACCCCTCCCCACAAAACCAGCTGCCACACACACCCATTTTCTTTTATTTATCTTTTAAACCTGGGATCCTGCCTTTTTCATAGAACCTTGGGACAAGGTTTACTTTGTTTTATCACATATTTCTGCATTTTTATTTTTTTTTCGGGTCACACTCATTTGAGGCTTAGGGGTTACTCCTGGCTAAGCACTCAGAAATTGCCCCTGGCTTGGGGGAACCATATGAGACACGGTCCTTCCTTGACTAGCGCTTGCAAGGCAGACACCTTACCTTTAGTGCCACCCCACCGGCCCCATTTCTGCATTTTTCTATAAAAACAAGAAGAAAGGAAAAAAGAAGGACTGGGGCCAGGGGTCAAGTGATCTCAGACGCATTGGTGGAGAAAAATAAGGACAGAACTAAATAACTAAGTCAAAGTCAATGGCAATAGAATCAAGAGACCTAAACTTTAATAATCTAAACTTGAATGGACCTGTTAAACTGGCAGGCCAGAGGGCAAAGGGTTGAGGTATGGGATGCACTCTAGATTCATTGATGGAGGGAGAATGACACTGATGGTGGGAATAGCCCTGACACACTGTATATCTAAAATTGTGTAGATCACAGTGGTTTCAATACAATAAAATAAAAAAGAAGAAATTACTCCCGGTAGGGTTAGGGGCCTAGATGGGGATGCAGAAGATCAAACCTGGCTTGGTCACATGCAAGGCAATGCCCTTTCCACTGTGCCATTGTTCTGGACCCTTAATCTTGTTTTGTTATGTGTCATTCTAGGTAATACTTCTGCCACTTAGGAATTGATTCATTTTATCAAATATTTCAAATTTATTAGCCTAATTTTAATTTTTGTTATTTTCAAATATTTTCAAATAAATATTTCTATTTTTAGCACTATTTTAGTGCTATTAATATATTTCTTTTTTTGTTTGTTTTTGTTTTTGTGCCACACCCGGCGGTGCTCAGGGGTTACTCCTGACTGTCTGCTCAGAAATAGCTCCTGGCAGGCACGGGGGACCATATGGGACACCGGGATTCGAACGAACCACCTTTGGTCCTGGATCGGCTGCTTGCAAGGCAAACGCTGCTGTGCTATCTCTCTGGGCCCGATTATATATTTCTTGTGCTGCTCTTTGAAACATTCATTTGAAATCTCATCTATATATTCTTCTTTTATTTTGGTACTTTCACTGCTTCAAAAATTATTGACTAATCTAAGATCACAAAGTTTTTATGACTATTTTTTCTAAAAGATTTATAGCTTTGACAGTTATATTTAAATGTATAATTTGTTATTCACATTTGGTCACAATAAAAATATTTAAAAATGAATTTATGATAGGTTGTGAATTATTTTTTGCAAATAGATAAGGGAAAAGTACTACTTTATTCTACTTGACTCTCCAGCTGAAAATCTCCATTACCCATTAAATTTTGCAAGTACTCCTGTTAAAAATTAGTCCACCATAAAGTTAAAGATTTATTTCTCTACTCACACTCAATTCCTTATTGATCCTTTTTCTAGTATTTCATTATCTCAGTAGCTTTGTACTTGATTAAAAATTTAAGAAGTATTCCATTTTGACTTAAAAAAGAAATTTTTTATTCTACTTTCATTCTATTTACATGTGAATGTTGTTTTTTCTCATTTTTGCCCCCAAACTGAGCTGGGATTATGATAGTGATTACATTGGAACTTTAGATCAATTTGTTTAGTATTAGTTTTGTTGTCTTAATAAGCCTCACTATCCACAATTGTGAAATATCATTTTAGTTATTCAAAGTATATTAAGGACTTTGTAGTTTTCAGTAATTTTTGTCCTTTATGTTTATTGATAGATAATATAAAGTTGCTGGTGGGACTTCTGCCTGGTCCAACCCCTATGGAAAACATGGAGGAATCTCAGTAAACTAAGAATTGATCTGCTATATTACCCACCAATCCTGCTATTGTATATCTATCCCCAGGACAGAAAAACACTGATTCAAAAGGATATATGTATACCACTACTCATTACAGCACTCAGTACAATAGCTACAAGCTGGAATCAATCTAGATGTTCAACAATAGATGAGTATGTGTAGTGAACATAGCTGTAAGGAATGATGCAATCATGCATCTTGTTGTAACCTATATATATGTATATATACTATATATACTATATAATATTCTATATCATCTATCTGTCTATCTATCTATCTATCTATCTATCTATCTATCTATCTATCTATCTATCGATGTTTTGGGCAACACCTGATGATGTTCAAGGGTTACTCCTGGCTATACGTTCAGAAATCACTTCTGGCCTGGGGGACCATATGGGATGCTGGGAGATGAAATCACAGTAGCTCCTAAGTCAGCTGCATGCAAGGCAAGTGCCACCATTCCAGCCCCAATTTGGAACATATGTTAAATGAATTAAAGGATAAATACAGAATGATATCACTTAATGTGGTATTTAGAATAAGTTCATGAAGAAATGCAATGATTTATAGAAGTTTATAAAATACTCCTGGCCCTAGAATATAGTGAGGAGAAGGGAAAAATTGAGTGGAGGAGGAGAAACACAAATATGAAATGATGGGGCACAGGGGCCAAGGGGTCTCAGGTGCATTGGTGGTGTTAAGAAAGGACAGAATTAAATAACTAAGCCAACAACAATGAAATCATGAGACTCAAACTTTAACAAAGGAAACTTAAAATGGGCCTCTTATGCTGGTAGGCTGGGGGACAAGGGTGATGGGATGCACTCTGGGAACATTGTGGAGGGAGGTCAACACTGGTGGTGGGATTGACCATGAAACATTGTATGTCTAAAACCTAACTGCGAACTCTGTAAATCACAATGGTTTTGATAAAATATTTTAAAAAGTACAAAGTAGTTTTTATATTACATTTTCTTGAGTCAATACAAGTCACAAATCCATTTATGATTCAAAGGGAGTCTGATGTTGAGCTTTGTTGAGTACTTTATAAATCTTGGATATTAGACCTATCTGATAAATTATGTGCAAATATTATCTCTCATTCAACATGGTCTTCTTATTTTAGCTCAAGCAAAGCATTTAAATTTCATTTGATTTTGGTTTGCCCAGGGCTGAATCCTGGATCTGCTAAAGAATTACTCATGTTGTGTCAGGGTCCATATGGATACTGGGGATTGAACCCAGGTTGGCCATATGCAAGATGAGTGCCCTATCCAATAAATGAAATGTATTATCTAGCCCCAGGCAAAACATTTAAAATTGAATGCAATTTCATTTATTTATTTTTGCTTTTGTTATGCTGCTAGTGGCATAAAATCATTGAAAATACCTAAAGTCCATATCTGAATGTATTGACTATGTATAATATAGATTCTGGCATGATCTTATAGTATTTAATTCCATTTAAATTAGCTTTTGTAACATGGTGTGAGATATTAAATTTTATTTGCATGTGGCCATTCAATTTTCCCAACATTATTTGTTAAAAAGTCTTTCCTTGTTTCACTGCATATATTCAGCTCCTTTGCCCCTATGACTAAGTTTTAGTACCAAGTTCTGACAAACTCTCAAAGGTTTATAGTCTCCCATGTTGCTTTTATGTATACCTATTTCAGTTGTTATTACCATCTCTTGTGACCTTGTGTTTGAGTTCTCGATTTTAATTTACAATGTGAACACTTTGTGAGCAGGGGTCAAATCTGAGTTTTTTTTTTGTCAGACTGTTGCTTAGTGAGGTTTCTAGAATCAGTAGCAACTCAAAAGCTAATAAAAATGTTTCTCCCTCATAAGGAACTCTCTTTCACTGCTGGTGGAAATGCTGCCTAGTCCTGCTGGTGGGAATGCTATCTAGCCCAGCCTTTATGGAAAAAAATACAAAGATTCCTCAATAAAAACTGGAAATTGAGCTTCTATATGATCCAGTTATACCACTCCTAGGAATATACGAACACAAAAACATGATACAAAAATTCCCTCTGCATGCCCATGTTCATTGCAGCACTATTTACAATAGCTAGAACCTGGGAATAACCCAGATGCTGGACAACAGAGGAGTAGCTAAAGAAACTGTGGTACATATACACAATAGAATATTATGCAGTTGTCAGGAGAGATGAAATATTAAAGTTTTCCTATACATGAATGAACATGGAAACTACTATGCTGAGTGAAATAAGCCAGGAGGAGAGAGAGACACGGAATAATCTCACTTATCTATGGGTTTTAAGAAAAATAAAAAATGCTATTGTAATAATGCCTAGAGATGAGGGCCAGAAGGACTGGCTCACAATATATCTCTCTATTCTGTACATCATTTACCTTAGGTATTCCAGAGCTGACTGCTGGAAAGATCCAAAGGATTCCAATAATTTATTATGGAACTATTTTACTTCAGGAAAAGTATACTATAGAACAATAAATATGCATTTATTTTAAAATTATTTTTAATTGATTAAAATTTTATGATTTATAATATTGTTAATAATGGTTCCTTGTACATAATTCCAGCAACATACCCATCACCAGTGTATCCACCTCCCTCACCCAAGGACCACAACACCCTTCTCTCTCTAGGTCACCCAACTCAGTTATGTGGATCAATTTTCCCATTGTCTTTCCTTTGGACTTTTGTTGCTATCTTGCTGTCTATCTCTTTTCTCTGACTTCATTCAGCATGATAAAAAAGATCTGCTTTTTTTTTTTCCCTCCTGCAGATGCACAGTAAATGTTGGGGTCATTCGAAAAGGAATTTCCTTTGCCTAAGAGATACAGCGTTTTCCACCCTTGCCATATATTGTCATGGGATTGACTATAGACTCCTTTCAGGTTCATTTACTCTCCCCTTGGTGCTTTTGTATGGGAGATTTCTGCTGTATCCTGGGTGATAAAATCAGACCTCTGTATCTGGAGGTCTTGACATCTACAAGAGCCAAGGAGTTGAACTTCTGCTTATGTTTTTCTGTGTGGTTCTAGAAGTTCTGTTCCCTTAGTGTCATTTAAATCCATTTTTTGTGATTGGCAGACCTGGTCTTGACCACTAAGTAGTAAGCTAGACACAAAAAGGACCACTTGCTTTAGCAACCCCAGGGGTTAGGGAAGAGGATATGGAAAGTAGGATGGGAACGGAGGTGGAGGGAGGACAATTTGGTGATGGGAGTTCCCCTGATTTGATGTTAATTTGTACCTAATATATGATTGTCAACAATATGTAAGCCAATATGATTAAAATAAAAATTATATTTAAAAAAGAGAGAAAAAAAAGATCTGCTTTTAAAGTGTCTGGAGGGGCTGGAGATATAACACAGCGGTAAGGCGTTTGCTTTAGAAGCAGAAGGACGGTGGTTCCAATCCTGGCATCCCATATGGTCCCCCAAGCCTGTCAGGAGCGATTTCTGAGCATAAAGGCAGGAGTAACCCCTCAACACTGCCGGGTGTGAACCCACACCCTCCCCTCCCCCCTAAAAAAAAAAAACCAAAACCAAAAAAAAAATGTCTGGAGATTTCACAGTCAGGTTTCTTTAATCTGTTATTGGTGGGTCAAATAAGTTAAGCTTTGCCTCCAAGTCAAGTCACACACTTATGCATAAAAATAACCGTAACGCCAAAGGTTGCTTATATTTTAAATCTCTGTGGTCATACAAGTTCATTGCATTCATGTTTCCTGAGCTAACCATTGAAGTCACCAAAATCAATAAACAACCATAAATTAAATTATAATTAATAAACAGTGATAGGCTGGTGCATCCTGCACCCCAACCACAGACCCATAAAAAGCCTTTATGTTTTTGGTGTTTTATCTTTTTTGGTTTTTGGTTTGATGTCTACACCTGGGTGTGCTCTGGACTTACTTCTGGATCTGCACTCAGTGATCACTCTTGGTGATTTTTGAGGGACATGATGGAGATCTGGGAATAGAACCCAGGTCAAAAATATGCAAAGCAAGCACCTTACCCACAGTTGTACCCCATATAATTGCTCCAACCCATGAGTATTCTTTACTCAATATGCCAGGTTCTCAGGGCCAAATGTTACTATTGTGTAGTAGGAAGCATTGAAAGTGAGCATCTAAGATCATGTAATAACCGATCAAAAAGAGTGGTGTTAAATCTTTTTTTTAGATCCCAAAAGATTCTTTTAATCCCTGAACACGTGACAGAATTTTTTTTTTTTTTTTTTTTTTTTTTTTTTGCCACATCTGGTAGTGCTCAGGGCTTTTTTCTGGCTGTGTACTCAGGAATTACTTCTGGTGGTTCTCAGGGGAACATATGCGTTGCTGGGGATTGAATCTGGTGTGTCACATGCAGGGCAAGTACTCTATCTTGCTTTACTGTCTCTTTAGCCCCAGAATGTTGGTTTTAACTCTGTGCTTCTCAAATAGTGGGACGCGCCCCCATAAAGGGGAGTGCGTTTGACCTTGGCAAACACTGTCATAACAAGCTAAGTCCTATGTTTTTGTTTCTGTGTGTCTCGAGCTGAGAGTTGCTGTGTCCTGCTTCAAACCCCACTTCAAAAAGCTATGCATTGCAAAACGTGTAGCCATAAATCCAGACATTACCTCTGATTAAAAAATTAGTTCAAATTATTTTTTATATTTTTTGTTTTGCGGGTTAAAGTTTTTTTTTTAAATAAAGATACTATTTACAGTTGCAAAGGGGGCAAGAAAAATGTTTTCTTCTTCCTAAGGGGGCATGACAGAAAATAATTGTGAAGCACTGGTTTTAACTGAATTAACTATAAGCTTCTATGCAAACAAACAGCCAAATGCTGAAGCATTTTTGAAAACAACTAGCTATTATTAGTTTATGGAATATTCACAGTTCATCATTAAACTCACTAAATCTTAAATGGCTCACAAGTTATTAAGTTAGATGAAGAGAAAGTTAACATTTAATTGATCAAACTTCAGATATTCTCAGAATGACCTTGTAACACATATGCCCTTTAGAACACCATTTCAGTTTAATCATTGGATTAAATTAAGCACTCTCAGGGGGTAAAATAGGCTTTTATTTAGAGCTTAACTTTCTCATAATTGTGATATTTATGCATTCTAATGTAAATTAGGTCTACTTTATTTTCATCTCAAAACAAAATTGACTTTCCTTAAAGACTTTATGTTACAGTCTATTTTCCATCTACTTTTCAAATCTGTGTTACTTCCTCTCTACCTTTTTATTTTATGGCACAAATTATTGTTGGAATAGTCAGTGTTAAAATAATGTTTGCTTGATCAGCTGAAAAATGTATCAGTAATTACCATGCCAGATCAAAATTTGGCTTTTCTGAAAGATAAATTCTTACCTTTTCCTCCAAACTATTAAACTGGTTAGAGTATCTTATCCAATTAGCTTGAAATGACCCTTTCTATATTCAAGCTATTGATTACAGTTGGGACTGAATTGTTATTGACCTTGTTATCAGTAGGAGATCTGGATAAAATTATGAATCTCTGTGGTGTGAGGTGACATCTCATTGTTGATTTGATTTACACATCCCTGCTAATTAATGATATGGAGCACTTTTTCATGTGCCTTTTGGCCATCTGTATATCATCTTTGAGGAACTTTCTATTCATTTCTTATTCTCATTTTTTGATGGGATTAGATATATTTTTTCTTGTTAAACTCTACCAGTGCCTTATATATCTTAGATATTAACCCCTTATCAGATAGGTTTTATCACCCAATTTTTGATTGATGTTATCTATCTTTAATTACTCTCATGTCATTGTGTTTCTCATTCCAAACATATTATGTCAAATTTATATACTTCTTACTCTTTAACCTCCTGCCCTCTGGCTTCTTTTCCTTGCAATTTCTTCATCTGTTTCCCTTATTACTAATGCATACGGACTTTTCCCAGCTTTCCTGCCTATAACTTCTCTGCATTGGTTTGTATTAATGCTGTATATTCTCCGGTGTAATCCACATAACTAGCCAAATTCACCAGAGGACACTCTGAATATGCTTTAATTTGTCCTTTTTATGTCCCTATTCTTGTACTTAAGATATTCTCTTCACCAAAATTACTCTCTTTCTATTATATCTACCATTATCTCTACCTTTGAAATACTTTTCTATCCTGTAAAATATGACCCATACACTTCTTTATCCCTAGCCTATCCAAACTTCCTGTCTCCCTTTCTGAAGTTCTTTAAATTCATTGCATGTCATTTTCTGAAAAGAACATTAGGTATATATTAGGATCCTTTTGATTCATCACTGTGTAATCTTGGAAAAAACATCTCTCTAGGCATTGGTTTCTCTCATCACATAAATCTTAATTTTAAAATGTTATTAATTTATGTAATTTATTGGAATATATCATAATAATAGAACACATGCTTCATTTGTATGAGATCCTGGGTTCAATTCCCTCACCTGTATACACACATTTGCTCTGTTTAATTCTCTACTTTTCCCAAATTATGCTTCTCTTAGAAATCATATTTGAACCCTTAAAGAAATATCTATACTTTTTTTTTTTAAATATGGAACGCTTCACGAATTTGTGTGTCATTCTTGCACAGGGACTATGCTAATCTTCTCTGTATCATTCCAATTCCAGTATAGAGTGAGACTCTATACTGATTTTTATTAAAACCTTTAAAGAGAGGAACTGGAGCAATAGTACAGTGGGTAGGGCACATGTCTTGCTCACGGCTAACTTAGGTTCAATACCCAGCATCTAATACGATTTTCTGAGCCCACCAGAAGTGATTTCTTTTTGAGGGGAGCACACCCAGTGACGCTCAAGGGTTACTCCTGGCTATGAGCTCAGAAATCAGTCTTGGCTTGGGGGACCATATGGGACGCCAAGGGATTGAACCATGGCCTGTCCTAGGCTAGCAACGACAAGGCAGACGCCTTACCTCTCCACACCACCACTGCAGCCCTCACCAGAATTGATTTCTGAGTGCAGAACCCAGAGTAACCCCTGAGAATCACCAGGTGTGGCCCCCCAAAAAATAAGAATAAATAAAAATAGAGACTTACTCATATTATACATATACCACAATGCAAATATTTATAAACATGCAATGTTTTTCTCATACAGTAACTTTATACCATTTAGCTTTTAGAACAGTGTTTTTGTTTTTTGTTTTTACTTTTTATTGTAACTGAAGTTCATTACACAGAATTATTTACGGTACATAGTGACAATGAATGAAGGGCATTCCCACCATCAATGTTGTCCTCCCTCCACTCCTGTTCTGTTTCCAGCATGTCTCCCATATCTCCCTCCTTTACTCCCCCCCCCCCAAATACTAGTGTAACTGGTCTCCACTTTACAGCTTGTTTTTGTTGGGTATCTATTCTGTTTGGTATTCCAGAGTCTGGTCATTTTTTATTTACACTACATGTTCATATATATGACTGGTCCTGGTAACATCCTTTTCTCCCCTCAATTTATGAGGCTGAATGATTCAAGTTATGCTATTCTGTTTGAGATAAAAAGGTTAAGGAAAAGAGAAGAAAAAATTTGGTATCAACTACTAAAAAAAATGAAATTAAAAAAGATCACCGAATGATATCCACAGAGTGAAAAAAAAGTGGAAGAAAAAAGAGAAGGAAAATAATATCAAAAACAGACCAAAAATACAACAAAACAAAACCAGAAAAAGGAATGCTGGAGTGGCAGGGTTTGATGTTACCCCACTTTTTTTTTTGTATAGCACAGTAAATATTAGGGAAGTAAGGGAATTTCCATGGCCTAAGGAACTCAGGGTTTCTACACTCTTGAAGCATATTGTCATGGGAGCAACCACTGGCTCCATACCTTCTCATTGCCATATCCCAGGGGTTTTGTTTATTTGTTTGTTTTTTGTTGTTGTTGTGGTAGTGTCAGGAAAATTTCCTTTCCGTTGTGGATGAGAAAATCAGGTCACTGTAGAAAGCAATCTTGGTATTTGCGCAGGTTCTAGGACAAGGCCTAAGGTTCTAGAGGTTGTTCTAACATTATAGAACAGTTTAAGAGATGACATTATGGACATTTTCCCTCATTTCAATTTTCTGGTATTTGTTTTGGGCCATACCTGGTAGTTCTTGAGTTTATTACTGGCTCTATGCTCAGAGATCACTCCCAGCATGCTAAAGGACCATATGAAGAGCTGTAGTTCAAATCAGAGTTAGCTGCATTCAAGGCAATATCGTAAGCTCTGTACGATCTCTCCAGCCTCTTCTTTCATCACTTAAAGTAGTTTTTTTTACTGTATCTTCAAGAGTGGTGAGAATGTTATATGGTTCATATTCTGTGGAAAATATATGGAGAGCTGACCAATAAAAATTAAAATAAAGGAACGTAACTCCCATATGATAGATTTCTTGGCATCTATCTTGAAAATATAAGAACATAATTATGTACATATATATTCCCTATGCACATTGAAAACTTAGTATAATAATTAAGATATGGAAACAACCCAGATGCCCAACAATATATGAATGGATCAAGAAACATGGGTACTCACAATGGAATACTATTTGACTCTGAAAAAAATCATCTGATTTATTGTGGTATGGGTGGAGGTGTGTTGAAAGGGAGGGATGATGGAATCCTTGAAGAAGGGGTGTGTGTACAGAGGTGATGTGTGTGATATTGGTATCATGTACATAGAAACCATCATTAGCAGTATTCTAAATCATAGAATCTTAATCGATTTTTAAAAAGTTAAAAAAAAAAAGCACTCAGGCCCTCCAGAGAGCATTAGTTAATGCACTGGGCATATGCTCTTTTAAAGGAATGAAGATAAAATCCTCCAAAAGTAGTTTTTATAGCAGCTGTAGGAAAAATGAAGTCATAAAATTTTCTTCTACATAGATGGTATGGAGAGTATTATGCTGAGTGAAATGAGTCAGAAGGAGAGACATAGACATAGAATGATTGGATTTATTTGTGGGATATAGAATAAAAACAAGATAGTATGGTAATTATACTAAAAGACAATAGAGACAAGGTCTAGTAGGATTAATCCATGGAAGTAAGCTTGCCACAAATGGTGGGGGAGTGCAGTTAGGGCAGAGAAGGGACCACTATGAAAATAATAATTGGAAATGATCATTCTAGACAAGACAATGGGTGCTGAAGGGAGGTAAGGTGATAGGCATGCTCCCCTTCCCCATAACAATATTGCAAACCATGATGTCTAAGAGGAAGAAAAGGAGAGAGACAAACAGAGAGAGAGAGAGAGAGAAAGAGAGAGAAGGAATGTCTACCATATAAACAAGAGAAAGAATGAGAGGGAAATTCAGGGCATTAGTGGCAGGAGAAAGGGACACTCACGCACTGATAAAGGGATGGAGTTGCAACATTATAAGACTAAAATGCAATTATGGTAACCTTGTAACTTGTATCTCATGGTGATTCAATTAAAAATTTTAAAGTCATTTTATACTTTATAAATTACACTTTAAAAATTAACCTAAAAAGATTTATGATCAGATAGTTCTGAGCTTTGACATGTCTATAGATTTGTGAAGTCAGTATATTATTGAGAATATGGAATGTTTATATCACATAGAAATCCCCTCTGGTATCCCTTTTTTCAGTAAACTTCTTAATCTTGGCTACTTTCACAATAGTTTTTTTTTTTTTTTTGGTCACACCTGGCAGTGCCCAAGGGTTACCCCTGGCTCAGAGCTCAGAAATCGCTCCTGGCAGGCTGGGGGACCATATGGGATGTCTGGAACTGAACCACCATCTATCCCGGGTTGGCGCATGCAAGGGAAACACCCTACCGCTGTGCTATCTCTCTGGCCCCATATCACAATAGTTTTTGCCCTTACCAAATGGTCATATAAGTTTATATTAGGTAACATTTTGAGGGTGTGATTCTTTTACTATATGTCATTGAATCAACATAGAAAATATTAAGGCGGGCACTACAGACCCCCTTGAAAGCATGTAATTTAGTAAAGTTACAGGATACAAAGCAAACATTAAAAAGTCACATCTTTATGTACATAAATGAACATTTAGAAATAAAAATTAAACAATGTAAAAGAACTCAATAAAAAGTGAAACAGTGAAATGGTTTGCTTCTTATATGTCTCTTCTTTCACAAAATGTTGGCTATTTCTCACTTTTTCATAGGTCATGTAATTTGAGTTGCAGCATTTGTTATATCATCTAAGGTTGATGAAAATATGTTCTTTGAAATCTGTGGAGAATATTTATTTTTCTATCTGTTGGGTTTGATAGGCATAGTCTTATTTATTGCAACACAGCAATATAAAGTTTAAAAGACCAAGCATTTATTAATACAATTCCGAGATCAGAAATCAGAGTAACAGAGCCGGAGAGAAGGCACAGAGGTCAGCATTTGTCTTGCATGAAGAAAGATGGTGGTTTGAATCCCAGCATCCCATATGGTCCCCGGAGTCTGCCAGGAGCGATTTCTGAGTGTAGAGCCAGGAGTAATTCCCAAGCACTGCTGGGTGTGACCCCAACCCCCCCCTCCCAAGAAAAAAGAAAAGAAAAAAAAAAGAAATCAGAGTAATTTAGGAGCTCTCATATGTATGTAATCTGAGCAGTAGCAACAATATCTGAAGTTTGATTGGATATTGAGGACCCCTTCCTGACTCACAGGATGTTAACTAGACAGTTTAGTTCCTCCCTTTTCTTTGGGAGTGATCATAATATAACTTTCCTCAGATATAGTGATCTGAGAAAATGAATTGCAGACTGAAGCTGTAATCTTTAACACACAAAAGAGGTCAGTAATTACTTTTACCAGCTTCGTTGGGTTGCACAAACTCACCATAGTACTATGTGGGAAGGAGCAGTAGGACGGTGTGGATACCTCAGGGGCAAGGATCACTGAGGCCATCTTGGAATATGACTGTTATATTAGTCAGTCAATCCAGTTAGATTAAGGCTGAAAGTTTCTACACATTTTCAAAAACCTTTTTAGTGCTATTCAAATCTTCAAGTGTTCGCCACTCAGAGAGGGCAGTCTGGGTTCTGGATGGTGGCCAACCATATAGGTCCCTTCTTAAGTCTTGGCCTCCTGTTTGGGGTCACTTCACAGGTCCAAGAGTGAGTTTAAGAGTTCATTTTTACTACATGAATTACTTTATTGACTTTCCCCTTCTCAGTCTGCTAATGTTCTTCGGCACCCAGATATGCATCTTTCCGCATGGAAAGCAAAGTATTTCCACTTTGGTAGTTGGGTCCACTTCCACACCAGAGAAGCGAGGTAGATCTGAAAAAAGAGTGGGATTTCCCCATATGTGCTCCAGAGCACAGTCCTTCTTGTCAGAAAGAAGGAATTGGATTCTCTTGCTCAGTTTTAGGTGTCTGCTTGGCCACACCTGCTTCACTTTCCAGGCACAACCAGAAGCTTGATGGCTTGTTTAAGGTCTTGTGGGAAAGAAGGAAGAGAGGAGGAAGAGAGAAAGGAGTTGCAGCCATGAGATCTCCTGCACTATCTTCCACTATACCCCCTTTCTCTCATACCAAAGAGCAAAAGCATCTCTTGGAATTTTTTCTCTCTTTGTGTCTCCAACATTCTGAGATTTAAGTTTTCAAGTTTAGACTGAAAGTTGAGGAAAGAAGAAAAAAGTATACCAAAAAAAATTCATCACCAGATCATTCATAGTTCAAATCATCTTTCCCTTGCCATATACAAAACTCACTTTTTCACACAATTTCTTGTGCATCTTTGCCCAAATGGTTCATGGTCTAGATTTAGCATATATATATATAAGACATTTTATGTTTATGTACAAAAACATATGTGTACATATGTATACATAGGCATATTTATTCTAACTGATGTAATAATAAGCATGCATTGTCTTAAAATTTTTATATATACTTAATAATGTACTTTAACTGAAAATCAAATACAAATAAGAATCTGGAGTCACACTTGGCAGTGCTCAAGGGCTACTCCTGGCTCTGTGATCAGGAGTTACCTTTGGTGGTGCTTGGGGGAAAATATGGTCCCAGGCATTGAATCAAAATTGGCCACATGCAAGACAAGTGCCTTAACCCCTGTATTATCTCTCTAGCCAGCCACTTAGAGTCTATATTTTCATTTGTTAAACCTGAAAAGCCTTAATTTTGGGAGAAATAGGGAGACACAGATCACTCCATTTGATTAAGTAAAGAACTTTACCCACCCCTGAACAGCACTCCTGGGACTTCCAGCTTTCTCCTCTTTCAAATAATGCCACAGAAGCATCCACTTGTACTTACATCGCATGCTTTGCACCTTCTTTCTTTATGTTAAGAAGGGCTACACAGCTCCCTACCCTATCACCAGGGGTGGTTTTGAAACTCTAATGCTATTATGAGTTACACAATGCCCCGTAACCTTGTTCAAGCATTTTTCTACATTTGCCTTGTTTCAACACCCTCTCAGCACACAGGTTCAGTTTCCCATAAGATTAAATTCAGACTCATTTCTTGAATGAGTTTTTATTATCTTGCTTTGCAATTACCTCTATCAGTTTATATAAAAGTCCTTTATTTTTAAATAACTGGATAAATAATTTTGGAACAAGTTAAATTTTCCTATATCTTATGACATTTTCTCCTTCCTCTTTTAGACTTTGTTTATCACAGCTTTTTGCTTACTTACTGAAAATTAAAAAAAATAAATTACTAAAACAATTGATCATTTTTTGGCTGAATTTTTACCATGTCTTTAAGGGATTAGGATGCTTGGCCAGATCCAGGACCCCTGACCTATGATTGTACTCCTAGAATGCAGGCATTGGCATTCTTCAAGAATAACAGACTGAAGTTAGGGGTAGGCCTTTGTATTAATGCAAGCAGGGACTTGGTGAAATGAGCTTATGATCTAAAAGTAGCTGCTCAGATGAAATTTCCGGAGGTGGATTTAGCTTGATTTGATGGTTTAGGATCTAAATCATCAGTGGTCCTCAAACTACGGCCCTCGGGCCACATATTGTATTTGTTCCCATTTTGTTTCTTCGCATCAAAATAAGATGTATGCAGTGTGCAAGGAATTTGTTCCTAATTTTTGTTTTTACTATAGTCTGGCCCTCCAATGGTCCAAGAGACAGTGAACTGGGCCCCTATTTAAAAAGTTTGAGGACCCATGAACTTTAGATGAATACCCAAGAGTTCACACCCTTTTTTTGTCCTCTCAGATAAGAATCCTGCCTGGTGCTTCTTGCCATATGCCATTTCCTTTCAGATTCCAAATAGGGCAACCAAGTTCTAGAGTTAGAGCCTTCAAAACTGTCTTCCAGGAGGAGAAAATTCCTGGAAAAGCGAGTCATTTCCCTCTTTCCATAAGTTCCAGCAAACAGTTCCTAGGCTCTGGTTCTTCACCAAATTACCCTGCCAGGGGAAGGGGATATGCCAGTCCGTTTAAGTCACAGGCGCTCCTAATTTGGGAAGGGGCTAATTGTACCAAACTCTGGGTGAGAGATATAAAAACCCCTATCATTTGGCCACTGCAGTGTAAATTCAGAACACTTCTAAAGGCTTTAAAAGTTCTAAAACAGAAAGAAAGAATGCCAGAGAACTAAACAATACCAAATATTCCCTCCAGGGATCTGATCTGTTTCTGTTTCATTTCATTTGACTTCTAAAAGCACCCGATATTTTTTTCTTTTTGATTACTTTATTTCTCTGCATGAATACCAAATCAGTTTGATAGAAGCTTGCTCAATAGTCGTGTTTAATGAAAATGTTTTTCTAAGAGTCAAGTAATATCTTTTCAGACACATGTGAATTGTAATTAATCATAATTTTAAAAAAGACAAATCTCTTTAACCATTTCCATTGAAATTCTCCTGCCAGTCCTCACCTTTGCATTTAAGGCGAAATGAAAACACCAACTTTCTCATCCAGAGGCAGACTCAACCTATGGTTACAGGTGGATTCTCACTTTTCAAATGAATTTAATTATAATGAATTTACTGGGAAACAATTATCTTAAACTGATTAGGAAGAGGATAATGTTTTTATTAAAATGCAGAAGCCACTGGGCAGCTGAAAGCAGCTATCATGGATGGGGGCGGGATAGAAAAAGAAAAACAAATCCAGGAAAGGAAGAAATGAATGTATTCTCATGCTTATGTTCTTATCTTTTTAACATCTTTCAAATCTAAACACTCAGGAAGAACCATGAAACAGCAGCAGCAATATTACCTCAGGTATTTACAAACCTGGGAAGACAAAACTTCATCACTTCATAAGCAGTTCCTCTGCCCAATAAGGAGAAGGTTAGATATAGATAGGAAAAAGGATGCAGTTGATAGGGTCACCTCTGATTTTTTTCTTTCTATTGTTCAGCTGAATGACATACCAGTTCCCTCTGCTTGGAAACAAACTCTTCTGTTCTGCCAAAGATCAGGAAAATAGGGAATGTGTTCATTGACCATAAACTCTAGTTTCCAATAGAACCAGGTTATCAGGCAACCAAGAATTCTTTGTCCAAGATTGATTTTATGCCATGGTTTTCCTTGGGTGCCAACTCTATGGTTCTTTTGCTTGTTCTTCTCATCTAATCCATTTATTTAGAGCCCTTATCATCTGCCACCAGACTCTTTGTGCTTGATCTGCTCCCTCATCATTGCTCCCTTCATCTAAGGGATATTTCTAAAACCTCTAGAAATTTCTCTCCCTGACTTCCCCTGCCTCACAATTATAATGTTGCCTGGGTTTGGCAGAGAGGATTAAATGCTGAAACAGTTACTATCTCTGATAGAGTAAACTGACTCCTCTAAACTGGGATTAATGTGGGGAGATGTGAATGCTACCTGTGGTGAGAGGAGCAAGAAAAAAATATGTACAAAGATAAAATATCTTTCATAACGTTTTTTTAAAAAATATTATACTTATTCCTTCTACCTTTCTTGTTTACTAGCCATGCAGCCAAGATGCTAAATATCTCTGAAGTGTCATGAAGACACTTTCCATGAGGTTAGTTTTGTTATTTCCCTCTCTAATGTAAGAATATAAATTATTTATTAAAATTTATAAGAAAGTTAATTCAAACACTAAATTGGTTGGAGTCATTGGATTCAAGAAATACAAAGGATAAGTTTCTTGATTTGCATAAATCAACTTGAGTTTAATCGCAAGCACCACATAAAGTTTTCTGAGCTCTGCCAAAAGAATCTCTGAGCATAGAGCCAAGAGTAAGTTCTGAACATCACGGGTATGCCCCCACCCCAAAAAATGGCTGGGGTTATGTATAGGGCTATTGGCCTACTCTTAGGTAGAAGCAGTCTAACTATTAAAGGAATCAATGTGAATGTGGGGAGAATAGATTCTGATTACATGGGAGAGATAATAATTGTTATCACAGTTTCAACAGTATTGACATTTTAAAAAAGGAGCATGCATTGCCCAACTTTTGCTCCTTTCATTTGTTATGTCTGGCCACTAATTGCCCAAGGATTGGAGCTTTTGGTATCACTTACACCTAAAAACCTCTCTGGATCCCCTAGTAGCCTTTACCTATAATTTTACAAAAAGCATGTGCCCCCTATTTACTCTAGAGATACTGCCTCGCTAATTGGTCCCTACAGGAGACACCTTATAGCTCTCCTATAGCGATTCCTAAAGATTGGACAACCTTGCTCAATTACTCCTGCTGGGAGCAGGACTCCAGCTGGCCAGACTCTTCTCCTGCAGCCTTTTTTCTGCCTATCCTAATGTTTAAGACCTGACAGTTGGCACCTGAATGAGGACTTGAACCCTGGACTGTACTGTTAGGTCCTTGTAATCTCCTCTGTAATTGGAATCTATTATTCCCACATGTACATTGACTTTTTAATAGGTAGGGTTATATATTAGCTATTTATTATTATTATTATTATTATTATTATTATTATTATTATAGTTTTCCTTCTTTCCATAAAGGGTACCTTCTCTGTGGGTCCCTTCAGGCTCCCATGCCACCCTTCTCCCAACACCTTCTGATGGTTGTATACTATCTTTTTTAGAATTTTTTTT
>PVKC010020537.1:0-18579 GCA_004027635.1 Crocidura indochinensis
GCAAAGCCAACCAAGAACTCTCTGTAGCAGGCAGGATCACCGGCAGGAACTCTGATGAAATCCAATCTCAGGCAGCTAGAAACACCATGGTCCGAGGTGGCTTCTGCACCCTTCTAACACCCAGCAGAAATAGACAGGAATCAATGTGTGTATGTCCCAACCCTTGTCTAAAGCAGGCAGGATCGCCAGCAGGAACACTGATGAAATCCAGTCTCAGGCAGCTGTAAGCAGCATGGCCCAAGATAGCTTCTGTGCCCTTCTGATACCCAGCAGAAACCAGCAGGAACGGGTGTGTGTACATTCAGGCCCACCTCTGAAGCAGGCAGGATCGCTGGCAGGATCGCTGATGAAATCCAGTCTCAGGCATCTGGAAACCGCATGGCCCAAGATGGCTTCTGTGCCCTTCTCCCTCTTGAACTTTTTGAAAAAATTCATTAGTGAATCCATCTGGTCCTGGCTTTTGTATTGGAGTAAACATTTGATTACCATTTAAATTTCCTCAATAGTGATGGGGTGTTTAAATATGCTACATGCTCCTTATACAGACGTTGAAGGTTTGAATTAGAGTCCAAGAATTTATCCATTTCTTCCAGTTTCTCATGTTTGGTGTTACAGAGTTTCTCAAAGTAGTCCCTATATACCCTTTGAATCTCTGCAATATCTGTAGTGATTTTGACATTTTCATTTCTAATATGGTTTAGCAAGTTTCTCTCCCTGTTTCTTTGTGAGTATTGAAATAGTCTATCATTCTCGTTTATTTTTTCAGAACCAACTTCTGCTTTGGTTGGATCTTTCAGATTGTTTTGTGGGGTTCCAGTTCATTGATTTATGCTCTAAGCTCTGCTATTTCCTCCTGTCTCCATATTTTTGGTTCCTTTTGTTGATCATGTTCTAATTTTATAAGCTGCTTTGTTAAGCTATACAGGTATGTCCCTTCTTCCTTCCTGATGTGTGCTTGTAAAGCTATAAATTTTCCTCTCAGTACCGCTTTTACTGTGTCCCATAGATTCTTATAGTTTGTGTATTCATTGTCATTTGTTTTCAGGAAAGTTTTGATTTCATCTTAGACCCACTGGTTGTTCAGTAGTAGTAGTTTAGTAGTAGTTCGGTAGTTTCATTTGCAGGTGTTAAAGTTTTTCTTCTGTGTGCCTTTGTAGTTCACACCTAATTTCAGAGTCATGTGGTCAGTGAAAGTAGCTTGCCAAATTTCTATCCTCTTGATTTTATGGAGGTATGTTTTGTGTGCCAGCATGTGGTCTATCCTGGAGAATGACCCATGTACACTGGAAAAGAATGTGTATTCAGATTTTTGGAAATATATAGGCCTCTTTCTTCCATTTTTTCTTTATTCAAGCCTAGTATATTTGTGGGGGAGTTCAGTCTGGTTGGCCTATCAAGTGTTGACATATCTCCCACAGTTATTGTGTTATTATTGATGTCCCGTTTCAAATTTATCAGCAATTGTATTAGATATTTAGCTGGTCTCTCATTGGGTGCATATATGTTTAGTAGTGCAATTTCTTCCTGTTACACATATCCCTAGATTAGTATGAAGTGTCCATCTTTTTCCATTACAGTTTTTCTGAGTCTAAAGTTTGTGTTGCCTGATATTAATATGGTCACCCAGTTTTGTTTGTTTGTTTGTTTTGTCTTTGGGTCACACCCAGCAGTGCTCAGGGATTACTCCTGGATATGCTCAGAAGTCACTCCTGGCAGGCTCAGGGGATGATATGGGATGCTGGGATTTGAACCACCATCCTTCCACATGTAAGACAAACCCACTACCTTCATTCTATCTCTCTGACCCCACACCCAGCTTTTTAAGGGTGTTGTTTGCTTGGATGATTTTCCTCCAGCCTTTGATTTTGAGTCTATGTAAGTTCTGATTATTCAGATGTGTTTCTTGTAGGCAGCAGATTTTTGATTCACCTTTTTGATTCATTTAGCCACTCTGTATCTTAATTGGTGCATTTAGTCTATTGACTTTGAGAGAGATGATTGTCATAAGATTTAATGTCATCTTTGTGTGTAAGTTTGTTGTATTTGTTGGTCTCTCTTGTCTTAAAGTAGACCTTTTAGGTTTTCCTTTAAGGCTGGTTTTGCATCTGTGAAGTTTTTGAGTTGTTGTTTTTCCGTGAAGCTATGTATCCTTCCTTCAAACCTGAACATGAGTAGGGCTGGTTGCAGTATTCTAGTTGAAGCCTCCATTTCATTCAGACTTGCCACAATATCCCACCACTGTCTTCTGGCCTTGAGAGATTCTTGTGACATGTCTGCTGTAAATATTAAGGATGCTCCTTTGAGTGTAATTTCCCTTTTTGATCTTGCTGCTTTCAGTATTCTATCTCTATCTGTTTGACTTGTCATTGTGAGCAGGATGTGTCTTGGGGTGTTATTCTTTGGTCCTCTTTTAGTTGGTACTCTTTGTGCATACAGGACTTAATTGCATGCAGTCTTTAGCTCTGGGAGTTTCTCTGTGATGATATCTTTGACTGTTGGCTCTTCCTGGGTATCTCTTTCTTGGGCATCTGGGACTCCAATGATTTTTCTGTTGTTTCTATAGACTTTATCAAAGACTTCTATTTTTATCTGTTCACATCCCGTGAGTACTTTTTTCATTGTCTGATCATTTGCCTTAAATTTTTTCCTAATCTCTTCTGCTATATGGAGTTTTTCTGCATTTCATCTTCCAGTTATCTGTTTCTGTCCTCAGCTGTTATCACCCTGTTGGAGAGCTTTTCCATTGAGATTTTAAGTTCAGCTACCATGTTTTTTAGATTTATTATTTGGAGTATTTTGATTTCTGTCTTTGTGTTCTGTTCAGCTAGATCTATGTTTTCTTTGATTCCCATGAGAATCCTCCATATTTCTATTCTAAATTCCTTATCTGAGAGATTAATCAAATGGTTGATATTTTTGGGACAGCAGAATTATCATCTTCATTCTCTATGTATGGTGTTTGCCTGTGAGGCTTCCCAATTGTCTTTTTTCTGCATATTATGGTAGGGTTCATTAGTTAGAAAGAGCGCAGGGCCATGAAGTGGAGTGTCCATGCTCTTCTGAAGCTTCTAGGAGACCATTTTTGCTGGATTGTTCCTGGCCCTCCCAGGAGAGCTTCAGGAGATGGAAGAGAAGAGAAACATGCAAAGCCAACAGGTTCCCTCAGACTCTCCCAGTTGCAAATTTCACAGCAGGGGAAAACCCCTCCCACATTCATAAACAAAGGAATCACCTCTCTTCTGGGCACTTCTGATAGTCAGATTTTACTCACTCAGTCTTTCTTGCCCTTTCAGCTTAGGTGCCCCTCTAAAAGACAGTTTTTGCTGGGTCTTTCCTTGCCCTCTCAGGAGAGCTTCGGGAGATAGAAGAGAAAAGAAACACTCAAAGCCAACAGGTGCCCTCAGACTCTCCCAGTTGCGATTCTCACAGCAGGGGCAGAGCCCTCCAACATTCACAGACCAATTGACCTTCTTAATGATGCAAAGGATCCTATTTGCCAGAATTTTGTTAAGGATCTTTGTATCTGTGTTCATCATGGATATCGGTATGCAATTTTCTTTTGTGGGCAGCAGCTCTGTCTGATTTTGATATCTAGATGATGTTAGATTCATAAAAATAATATTCATTTAGAGCATTAAACACCCAAGAATAGCTAAAGCAATCTTTGTGAAAGAAATGTGGGAGGCATTATTTTCCCCAATTTTCTTTTGGTTTTTGGGTCACATCTGGCAGTGCTCAGAGGTTACACCTGGCTCTACGCTCAGAAATTGCTCCTGGCAAGCTCGGGGAACCATATGGAATGCAGGGATTTGAACCACTGTCCTTCTACATGCAAGGCAAACTCGTCACCTACATGCTTATCTCTCCAGCTCTACTTTTCCCAATTAAATTGTATGCAAAGCAATACTTGTTAAAACAGCATGGTATAGAACACAGCCTGTGTTCTTTATTACAGGCTGTGTTCTTTACACTGACTGTATAGAAGGAGGAGGTACAGTAAATGCACCCCATATACACCTCAACCCAGACCCTTGCCGGGTTTGAATGGTGAATCTGGGGACCAAAAAAAAAAAAAAAAACCAGCATGGTATTTGAATAAAGACAGATCCTCAGATCAGTGAAATAGACTTGCATATTCATAGAATGTTCCCTAGGCATACAGTCAACTATTCTTTGATAAAGGGGCAAAAAACCCCAAAATGGAACAAGGAAAGCCTCTTCAACAATTGTTGTTGGCACAACTGATTAGCCACTTGCAAAAAAGCGAAGTCAAACCCCCATCTAACATCATGCACAAGTGGCAAATCCAAATCAATTAAAGACCTTGATATCATGACTAAGACCATAAGATATATAGGACAAAACATAGGTAAAACAATACATGACATTGAGACTTAAGGCATCTTCGAAGAGGGAACATCACTCTCCAAACAAGTCAAAGCAGAGATAAATAGATGGGACTATATTAAGCTGAGAAGCTTCTGCACCTCAAAAGAAATAGTGCCTAGGATACAAAAGCCACCCGCAGAATAAGAGAAACTATTCACCCACTTCCCATCAGATTAGGGCTAATATCAAAAATATACAAGTACTAACAGAACTTAACAAGAAAAAATCTAACTACATCAAAAATGGGGAAATGAAGTGAACACTTTGTCAAAGAAGAAAATCAAATGACCAAAAGGCACATGAAAAATGCTCCACATCACTAACCATCAGGAAGATGCAAATCAAAACAACAATAAGATACCATCTCATGCCACAGATACTGGCACACATCACAAAGATCAAGAATAATCAATGCTGGTTGGCATGTGGAGAGAAAGAACTCTCATTCACTCTTGGTGAAAATGTCATCTAGTCCATCCTTTATGGAAAATAATATGGAGATTCTCAAAAAATGGAAAATTGAGCTTCCATTTGATCCAGCTATATCATTCCTAGGGATAATACCCTAGGAACACAAAAATACAATTCAAAAATCCCTTCTTACAACTATATTAATTGCAGTGCTATTTACAATAGCTATACTCTGGAAACAACCAAGATGCCTTTCAACAGATGAATGGCTAAAGAAACTGTGGTACATATGCATAATGGAATATTATGCAGCTGTCAGGATTGATAAAGTCATAAAATTCTCCTATACGTGGATGCACATGGAATCTATTATGCTAAGTGAAATAAATCAGAGGGGGAGAGATAGACCCAGACTAGTCTAACTCATCTATGTGTTTTAAGAAAAATTAAGGATACTATTGTAAGAATTCCCAGAGACAATAGAGATGAGGGTCAGAAGGGCAGGCTCACAATATGAACATCATCACAAAGAATGGTGAGTGCAGTTAGGGAAAAAATACACTAACAGCTATCATGACAATCTATATGAGTGAGAGAAGTAGAATGCCTGTCTTGAATACATACAGTGGTTGGGAACGAAGGGAGGCATTGGTGGTAGGAATGTTGCACTGGTGAAGGGGATTGCTACAATCCTGCTAGTAATTATGGTGCTTAAATGAAAATTTTATTTAAAAAAAGTAAATCTTGTATAATTTGCTGGTTCTGGGCTTTCATTCACAAGGAAACCTTAGGTTACATTTAAAAAGTTGTAAACAACACAAGAAGTAAAGATCACACAGGTAGATTTAAGGCATTATCCTTGCTAAAAAAATAAAGTTTAGTCATCATGACTTACAATTTTAGAGCACTGTTAATGGTATAATTTTATGCATACAACATTCCAACACAAAAATACCCTTTTTCCAGAATGTCTGCTTCCCTTCATCATTTTATTGTGTCTCACCTCACTGATCCTCATCCCAGTCCCCATTTCAGCACCACCTTCGGCCCCTCTCACCTCACTGCTATAGTAATCCTATTCCTTAATTTTTTTTACTATTTTTCCTTTATTTAAACATCTTGATTACATATATGATCGTGATTAGGTTTCGGTCATGTAAAGAACACCACCTTCACCAGCACAACATTCCCACTACCAATGTCCCAAATCTCCCTCCATCCCACCACACCCCGACCTGTACTCCAGACAGGCTTTCCAGTTCCCTCATTCATTCACATGATTATGGTAGTTCTCTGTGTAGTTATTTCTATAACTGCACTCACCACTCTTTGTGGTGAGCTTCATGAAGTGAGCTGGAAGTTCCAGCCCTCCTCTCATTGTCTCTGAGGATTGTTGCAAAAATGACTTTTATTTTTCTTAAAACCTATAGATGAGTGAGACTATTCTGCGACTCTCTCTCTCTCTCTAATTTATTTCACTCAGCATGATAGATTCCATGTACATCCATGTATAGGAAAATGTCATGACTAATCCTATTCCTTATTTTGATGTACATGTTTATGTTACTTACTTTGCTATTACCTCAAAGGAATCTCTATGGTCAGTGCTCTATTGGTGTTTAGTATATTTGGATGAGGATTCCAGCTTCCTTAGGGTCCCTCAGGAGCTTTCTCCAGCACCAGAGTTCATATTGATGAAGGAAATATTTGGGGGTTTGGTGGTGTACAGGACTTATTTCTTGGATCATTCCAGCTTTAATAAGGTGGATCATATAGGATGGTGAAGATTAATCTCAGGTAAGCCATGACAAAGTAAGTATTTCACTCACTATACTATATCCTCAATGTCAAAGGAAAGTTTTTTGTGGAGAGAGGGAATCACACATAGTGGTGGTCAATACTTTCTCCTAATACTATATGCAGGGATCACTCCTAGAGAATTCAGGGAATTTTAGGGGATCTCAGGGAATCATACTGAGGTAGCAGGGACCAAATCAGATCATCTCTATGCAAGGCAAATTCTCAATCTGCTTTACTATTACTCTTGCCCCAAATTTTGTAAGTCTTTTAGTTTCTTCATAAAGAGAGGATTGGCAAGTGTTTTATATTAATACTTTTAAATTGATTTTTAATTAAAAAAGAGGTTAAGATTCCAATTTATGCATTCTCATTTCTCCTGCAAATTACAATCTTGGACAGAAAAGTAAAGGAAACTCTCAATCTGATAGATGAAACATTCATCCACTCAAGGTATTTTTCACTCCTAGACAAAAGTGCTCAATACTGGATGTGGGTGATTAAAGACAGTATTGGTCTTGATAAAATAATTATAATCTCATTCATCTCAGTTTCCTTGCTTGTAATATCGAGGATAAATGACTTTTTAAGTATTTTAAAATAATAAATATTTAAAAGCATAGTAGGGGCAAGTTAAACATTATATCACTTGCTTTTCTCATATATAAATAATCCTGTTAGATCTCTAGCACTACATACCCTGAGTACCATCAGAAATAAATAACCCTGAGCACAGAGCCAAGCAAAAGTCTTGAGCATTGCTAGTTTTGTCTAAAAATATAAAGAAAACTATACTGTTTAGCACGTAAATGTCACTCAATACTTTACTTCCTATTACTTTACCTCATGGTTTTTAGGAATCAATAAGTTTTACAAGAATTCCCTACAAATCTCACAACTGAATGTAAGTCAAGAAAGTGCTTTTTTGATTAGAACAAAACTAAAATTTGTGCAGTATCAAATTGCATGATATTATTACTTTATTAATAACCTCTGTTAAAAGGTTTTATATAGGTAAAACTCCCCATGACATTGCAACTAAAGGCATTTTAAGAAAGAAACAACATTGTCCAAACAATTGGAAGCAGAGTTAAACAAATGGGACTACATTAAACTGAGAAGCTTCTTCACCTCAAAGGAAACAGTGACTAGTATTCAAAGACCACCCACAGAATGGGAAAAACTATTCACCCAATATCCATCAGATAAAAGGTTAACATCTAAGATATACAAGGTACTGACAGAGCAAGAAAAATAATCTAACCCCATAAAAAAATGAGGCAAAGAAACAGACACTTTTAAGAAGACATACAAATGACCAAAAGGAACATGAAAAAATGCTCCACGTTACTAATTATCAGGTTGATGCAAATCAAAACAACAATGAGGTACCATCTCACACAGAGAATGACACACATCACAAAGAACAAGAAAAATGAATGCTGGCAGGGATTTGGGGAGAAAGGAACTCTCATTCACTGCTGGTGGGAATGCTGTCTAGTCCATCCTTTATGGAAAACAATATGGAGATTTCTCATAAAACTGGAAATTGAGCTCCCATATGATCCAGCTATACCACTCCTAGGGATAATACCCTAGGAACACACAAACACAATTAAATAATGCATTCTGCACACCTATGTTCATTGCAGCTCTTTTTACAATAGCCAGAATCTGGAAACAGCCCAGATCCCCAACAGTAGGTAAGTGGCTAAAGAAATGGTAGAACTATACACTATATACATATACCCTATATAGTACGATGCAGCGGTTAAGAAAAATGAAGTCATGAAATTTTCCCATACCTGGATGGACATGGAAACTATTATGCTGAGTGAAATGAGTCAGATAAAGAGAGACAGATTCATGTATGGGATTTAAGGAAAATAAAAGAGGATGGTAATAATACCCAGAGATGATAGAAATGCGGGTTGAAAGGACCAGCCCATGATGAAGTTTACTACAGAGATTGGTGAGTGCAGTGAGAGAAATAAATACACCACAGCTATCATGACAATGGTAGTGAGTGAGAGAAATAGAATGCTTGTCTCAAAGACAGGGAGGGGGAGAGGAAGGAGAGAGATGAGAGCATTGGTGGTGGGAATGCTGCATGGTGAAGAGGGTGTTCGTTTTATGACTAAAACTCAACTACAAATATGTTTGTAATAATGGTGCTTAAGTAAAGATATTTAAAGTAAATAAAACTTTAAACCTGACTATATAATGTTTTCTTTTTCTTAATACAGATTCTGAGGTTCTTATCTAACTAAAAACAAAAAGAAAGTAGTAACTACTCTAAATTACTCAAAAAATACACTTTCCTTTTAGGAAAAGGATAAGTAACATTAAGGCAGTAATAAAAGCAAAAACTTGTAATGACAAGGGTGATTGAAGAGGATATGAGGATACAGGGAGTGGTACCATCTAAGAATGTTCTGCCAGTTCAGAAGTAAAAGGACAAACCAAAAATTGGTTATGTGAGAATCTAGCAAGGTATCAACTTACCATTTAATAACACTTTTAGAACTACACTTTGATTCCAAAGTTGGAAAGAATTATCATCAAGACAGTTCAACTTATTTATATTCTGTCTTTTCATAGCAGCAACTATATCTAATTTTGTATGGTAATAATTTCTGGTGGAGAGAGTTGACCACACATTTATCTCTATGGTGACACTGATGAATAGTAAACTTATTTTTTTTCAAATTCCGAAATTTTTTCCTTCTAAGTAGATATATTTATATATCTGATATATAAATTATAAATAACATAATATATAGTAATATAATTATACTGAATATTATTTGCTTCCTATAACATTTTATTGTTCTGAAATAAAAAGAAAAATAAAGGTAAAGTAGAAATTTATTTGTTTTGTATTTGGAAAAAGATCTTTGATAATTAATAATATAGTGTGAACTCAGAAATTTCTCTTTTATCTATACATTTTCCTATTCAGGTCTCATCATAGATGTTACCACTCCCCAGGTCAAATGCAAAGATGTTACCCAAACCAAATGCTAATTTTATCTGATGGCCTAGCCCATCCACTCCTGGAAGGGGTTTGTGGTTGTTAATTAGAGGGGCCTCAGGAGGGTGGAAAGAGAACCCACAGGAGAAGAGCGCAGGGTGGAGAGGGGAGAGACAGGATAGATGTAGGGCAGCTTAAAAGGTTAGCTGAAAAGCCATGTAAGACATGCACAGGGAAGTTAGGGCCTAATAATAAAGCATCATGTCTCCTGACTTCTACTGACTAGCTGTGGATCATTTCTTCACCATCATCCTGATACCTACAGACAGCTGAAAGAAGTTGCAGGCACCTGGCCTAACTGAGAAAGGCCTCACCATCCATTCACCATCATCCGCCACCACCAAGGACTCTTATCAATTTAATTAATACTTCAAATAGATAGTTTGTCCTATTTACATATAAGAGAACTGAGGAGATAAAAAGGTCATTTATCTGTGTTCAGAAAGATTGTCATAGATGAGACTAGAAATTAAAGATGAAGCTGTCTTCCTCCACACTTCCCAAAGTCCAGGAAAATATTTCACTATCAAGTAGCATCAGCCACGCTGACACTCACTCAACTTCATAGAAATTGGAAGAATTTCAGAAAGAAGTGAAGTAAGATATAAATGTTATCCCCACTCCCTTTTACCAGTCAGGAATTTGAACAAACTCAGTCAGCACACAATTTCTATAGAAATGTAAGCAAATAAAAGAAGTTTGGAGATATAATTGGTGAAGAAAATTTAGAGTTCAAAGTATGCACAGCAGGCCAAGAAGATAACTGAGAGGTGACTTGACAGTTAAGAATAAACAGTAGGGGCCGGGCAGTGGCGCTGAAGGTAAGGTGCCTGCCTTACCGCGCTAGCCTTGGATGGACCTCGGTTCGATTCCCCGTGCCCCATATGGTCCCCCAGGCCAGCCAGGGGCGACTTCTGAGCACATAGCCAGGAGTAACCCCTGAGCGTCACTGGGTGTGGTCCAAAAACCAAAAAAAAAAAAAAAAAAAAAGAATAAACAGTAGGAGCTAAGAAATCTTGGACTGTACTAAATGTTTCTCTCATTTACAGACTAGGTATGTATATATCCATGAATCTTAAAGTTTTTAAAATAAAATTTTCTTTTACATTACTTATTTTAAAAGTTAAATATTCCCATAAATATCCTTGGATGTACAATGGAACACTGACAAACCTCAGTTCTCTTGTCTAGAAAAAGGAGTAAACTAACATGTGTCTAAGTATGTGTGCCTTTATCTGTTCTAGCAGAGATGAATCAGATCACATGAGTCAAATTACTTACATGGCTCTCCACATTTAAAGGAAGAGCTCCCATTTGACCATCACTGGCATCACTTTTGAACTCCAGTGTCATAATAACTGCCCCAGTCATTCATTTTTTTTTTCTCTTTAGGTACTTTTGTGTGGTTATATAGAAAGTTCCTCACCAAATCAAGCTAAAACATAGTCCTCAGTGAAGAAGTGTCAACTGTCATGATATAGTTCATATAAGATTTCACTTTGGTGAACTATAATTTATAATCTACCTTATACATTCTACCTCATTAATATGTTTCAACATATATATATATATATATATTTAGAAGGGTGTCAAAAATATGTCTGTGATTTTTAAAGTTTTATTCCGTGAAACTGTTTAACTCAATGAATAACCCTTAAGCAAGAAAAAAATAATAATGATTTTCACAATGCCCTTTCTTTACTTTTCTATTAGTAAGAATAACTTTTTCCTGCTTTTCACAGCAATGCCAACAAAAAGTGAGCAATAAGTAGAAAAAAGAGTTATAAGTATGTGATAGCTTTAAAGCAATCACTGAAGAATAGTGAGCAGCAGTACATAACCAGAAGTTTTATACCAACTTTCAAGGGATGTTTTATGTGACCAATATGGGTGGTTTCTAAACGAGCTTTTATGAATTTTAGAAATTATAGGTAGAGACAGAGACAAAATTATAGCTGAGAAAGAGATAGGGGAGAGGGATGGAAAATTTTGCTGATGGAATTAGCAGGGCAAACCAGCATCTTGGAACTAAGGCAGGAGTCAGTATTCCCATCTTTTTTTTTTTTTTTTTTTTTTTTTTTGTCCCCTAAATTCCCAATACAGACCAGGCAAGGGTCTGGGTTGAGGTGTATATGGGGTGTATTTACTGTACCTCCTCTTTCTATACAGTCAGTGTGAAGAACACAGCCTGTGATAAGAATTGGGAGGCCTTATTTTTTTTTCTTTTCTTTCCTTTTCTTTTTTTTTTTTTGATTTTATTTTATTTTATTATTATTTTTTTTTAATTTTTTTTTCCTTTTTAGTTTAAACGTTTTGATTACATATGTCTTTGTGATGCTGCTTTAGTATTCCCATCTTAAAGCAGCATTCCTCTCATCAAACCACAGTTTTTGCTTGTAAGTCCTTCAGCTAATTATTCTAGGCTCTTTCACATTACTCTTTACTTGAATTTTTAATTGGAGTCAACTGATTGTAGATTTTAATCACTTTCATAAAAAACATTTATAGTAATGAATTCTTTTTAGAAACCTGTAGCTGTTTCTGTTATTGTTGTCTCACTGTGCTAACATATAGAATTACCTCACATAAGCAAAGAAATATTTTTTCTAAAAGGAACTCTATTGGAGAAGGTAGGGTAGAGAGAAACGTGAACTTAGAAGTGTCTGCAGAGAGGATAAGACACAAAAACATGTGGTTGGATGTAGAATATGGGTAGTCCATGGTGTTTCCTTACAAAGATAGAAAGTCAGTGGTTTCAAGGGATCAAATGATGATAAAATAAATGCATGTAGTAAAAGAAAACATGTTCTATGCAGTTAATAAAAACTCATTTCAAATAGCCAGGCAAAATATTATCAGTTAAATATTGATCAAGCTTGCATTTTCTATTGCCTACTTCGCTTTCAGTAAAAATATGGCTTAAAAGCAAGCAGTTTTATATTTTCCATGACACTCTCTTAATCTCTAACAGGTTAGTATTTTTGAGAAGACCTGTGATTCTGGAGTGGATAGGATATTTGCCTTGCACACAGCCATCCCAGATTTGATCTCTGACACTCCATATGGTACTCTGAACACTGTCAGGACTGAGTAAGCTCTGAATGACACCCAAGTAGACAAAATATCAAATGGGTAGAGATGAGTTTGGCAGTTTTGAGTGACAGAAGTCAAGGCTGAATTATATAATCATGGAAATAAGGGGAGAATAGGCAGAAGAATTTGGAAAAGAGGCAAATGCATAAATTCTTTTAAAAATAAAACCATTGTATAGGGTACTTCATTCAGTTTGGGAAAATTTAAATAGAAATTACTGATATATATTAGTTCTTAAAAGAATAACCACATTACAGTTACTACAGTTAGTTGTTATCACAAATTAGTTGTTAAATCCCTTTATTAATTTGACAGGAGATAATAAAAGAGATACTTCTCATGACATCAGAGAAAAGAAAAACTTGGGGTTGGAACAGTGGCACAAGTGGTAGGGCATTTGCCTTGCACATGCTGACCTAGGATGGATCAGAGTTCGATCCCCTGGCATCCTATATGGTCCTCCAAGCTAGGAGAGATTTCTCTTTTTTTTTTAAATAATATTTATTGTGACCAAAGTGAATTATGAATCTTTCACAGTAATATTTCAGATACATAGTGACAATGAATCAGAAGTCTTCCATACACCACAAAAGCACCAACTGGAGAGTAAATGAACTTGAAATGAGTCTATAGTTAATCCCATGACAAAATGCTTCAAGAGTGGAGAAACCCTTTATCGCTTAGGCCAAAGGAATTCCTTTTTGAATGACCCCAATATTTACTGTACCTGTGCAGGAGGGAAGAAATAAGGAAAAAAGAGCAAAATGCACAAAACAATTTTTTATTTATTTATGTAGTCTTTGTCGATTTCTTTGTTTTGGTGTAGATATTCTTGAAGTTTTGTCTCCATTCATATTTCTTACCTTTTTCTTCTTTTCTTTTTTTCCCTTATGTGCTCTGCCATGTTTTTTATCTCAAGACCATGGCTTTTATGTGGTGCTTATCTTTATTGTTGGAGTGCTCACTGGATATTTTATTTGACACCTCTTTGTCTACTGTTGTGGTGTTTCACCTTCTTTTTCCACCTTCGTCTCTCAAACAGAGGATGAGAGCCTACAGAAGGACTCTGCCCATTTTGGGCGTGTTTGATATTTTTCCCCAGTTTATTACTTTTCTTTTCTTCAAACAAAATCACATAACTTGAACTATCTTGTCACACCTCCCAATCATAGCGGGAAATAAGGCAGGTACAAAGACCAAACAAGTGTAGGACCACTAAGTAGTAAGCTAGGCACAGAGGGGACCACTTATTCTGGCAGCCTCAGAGGTGAGGGAGGAGGATATGGGAGGTAAGATGGGAATGAAGATGGAGGGAGGTTAATTCGGTGATGGGAATTCCCCTGATTTTATGTTAATATGTACCTAAAATATTATGGTCAATGATATGTAAGCCACTATGATTAAAATAAAAATTATATTTATATAAAAAAGCAAGATCCATATTTTATCAACCAAAATTTTAAATGTGTCTTTTATGCTAGAAGGCTGGGGAGCAAGGGTGGTGTTATTCGATGCTTTCTTGGAACATTGGTGGAGAAAGGTTGACACTAGAGGTAGGATTGGTCTTTAAATATTATATGTCTGAAACCCAGCTATGAAGAACTTTGTAATTCACAATGATTTAAACAAAAATTTAAAAGATAAATAAATTTAAAAGCAAAAAAAGAAGAGAGGAAATTTATTTCAAGATATACTATATATTTACTGCAAGATTTAGCTCATATTTGGATCACATCTTTATCCTATTGTCTCAGTTACTTGTCAGCATATTTTGAAATAATCCAAATCATGTGAGCAAGGCCAGGTGAACTGCTGAGTAGGGCATTAAAAAAATTGTCATTATTGGCAAATGCCTTAAAATTCACTAATTTTTCTTATTTTTCCCAATAATTATTTTAGCTTTTTAAAAGTTTTCTATCTTCTCCCAAAAATTTAGTGATTAATAAAAATAGGGAGAAATTATGTCATTATAACCAGGCCACCAGTGTCATTAAAATCAGCCCAGCATTAGGATGACAAGCTTTCCTTTTCACATGATTCACTGAATTCATCTCCAGACTACAGTATCAAATATGGAGAGTTCACCCTGCCAGTTTTAGGGGATGAAGTGCAAGGAAAAACTCACACATCTGTTGGCTTCAGACCACTTGAATTCTAGCAGAGACACAGACATATAAACATAACAATGGTGGACAGCAACAAAATATAAACATAGCATACCAGGACCTTCTCACAAGAGCAACTGGGGGAATCTTCCCACGGAAATCAAAGTGTGGGAAACTCTACTGATAGATATTTAACTACATATGCAGACAACGTACTACTTGGTAGTTATATTAGGACTTAAGAAGAGGAATTGCTAGGCAAAATGAATAATGCAAGCCAGGCTGCAGACATATAGAGAAAGGCAGACAAAATATCATGAAAAGATTGAGCTTTTGAGTCAAACATTTAAGTCAAATGACTTTTCTGCAAACTACCTATACAAAGAAAACTATTAAACACTACTTCAAGAAATAAAAGACACAGGAAATTAAAACACAGCCAATGCTCAATAGGAAGAAATAACATCATTAAAATGCAAGACTTTCCAAAGCGCTATACAGATTTAAGGATACCCATTATGTTGCTCAAAGAAATAGATCAAACACTCCTGTGATTTATAACAAATAACAAACCTCTACAAATAGACAAAGCAATATTTGGGGATAAGAAGATAGGAGGCATCACTTTCCCCAACTTCAAACTATACTATAAAGCATAAGTCATTAAAAGAGCATGGTATTGGAATAAAGGCAGATCATCAAATTAATAGAATAGATTTTAATATTATGAAGCAGAGCCTCAGGTATATTAAGAGAGCAAGAACTACAAAATGGTTCAAGAAAAGTCTTTCAACAAGTGTTGATGGGAAATATGGTCAGCTACATATATAATAATGAACTCAGACTTCTTTATAATGTCATTAAGAAGTCGATCCCATTTAAAATAGTATATAAAAATATCAAGTACCTGGGAATCAACCTGACAAGAGAAGTGAAAGACCTATACCATAAAAACTTCAAAGCACTTCAAAAAGAAATTGAAAAGGACCTAAAGAAATTGAAGAACATCCCTTGCTCATGGGTCAGAAGAATCAACATAATCAAAATTACTATCTTACCTAAATTACTATATAGATTAAATGCAATCCCTATCCAAATTCAGACATCATTTTTAAGGAATTAGAAAAATAAATTATAAAGTTCATCTGGAACCAAAAAAGACTTATGGTAGCCAAATCCATTCTGAAAAACAAGAAACTGAGTGACATTTCTTTACCAAACCTGGAGCTTTATTATAAAGCTGTAGTTATCAAAACAGCATGGTACTGGAACAAAGAGAGAGTCTCAGACCAGTGGGTTAAAACAAAATATCCAGAGATATACCCCCAAATATAGGTCAACTAATATACCGCAAAGGATCCAAAAACCTGAAACAGAACAAAGACAATCTCTTCAACAAATGTTGTTGGAACAGCTGGATAACCACCTGTAAGAAACTAAAGACTGATCCATATCTCACACGTTACACAAAAGTCAACTCAAAATAGATTAAAGACCTTGAAATCAGACCCAAATCTATAAAGTTCATTGAAGGAATAAATAGGAAGAACACTTCAAGACTTATACCTCAAAAAGTCTTTGATGATAGATTTCCAATGGCAAGAGGTTTAGCATCAAACCTAAATAAATGTGACTTGAATCAAACTAAAATGTTTCTGCATTGTCAAAGAAACAATGGCTAAAACTAGAAGACAGCTAACACTCAACACATAAGATAAAGTGTTGATATCCAGGATATACAAAGTACTCAGAAAGGTGAGCTCTACAAAATCCAATTAAGCCATAGAAAAATGGGGAGAAGGAATGAGTAGACACTTTTCCAATGAAGACTGACAGACAGCTAAGAGACACATGAAAACATGTTCACTATCACTCATCATTAGGGAAAAACAAATCAAGACAATGAGGTACCACCTAACATGAGTGAGGATAGCACACATCAAAATGATGGATCCAATCTCTGTTGGCAGGGATCTGGTAAGAAAGGAACTCTCATCCACTGCTGGTGGGAATGCTGCCTGGTTCAACCTCTATGGAAAACAGTGTGGGGAGTGCTCCGTAAACTCAGAATCGAGCTACCCTATGACCCAGCAATCACACTCCTGGGTATCTAGCCCCAAATTGGAAGGATATTCATCCCAAAGTATGTATGCATGCCACTATTCATTGCTGCAATCAGCACAATAGCCAAGATTTGGAACCAACCTCAATGTTCAACAGATGAGTGGATCATAAAGATGTGGTATTTACACACGGTGGAATACTACAGAGAAGTTAGAAATTATATACTCATGGATTTTGCAGCAAGATGGATAGATCTACAAAATATTATGTTAAACAAAATAAGCCAAAAGAAGGATAAATTCAAAATGATAGCACTTCTTTGAGGTAGTTAGAATATATACCACATTCACATACTACTCCATAAACAGATACAAGGGTCAAAAATGTAGAAACTTCAAACACTGTAGATGCCAACATATAACAAGAAGTATTCAAATGAAGCAGAAGGGGGCCAACACAAAATCACGAATATCCATTACAATAAAGAGACCAGCAATAATAGAAATAGTGGTTAGAGTGAACAGGTACATAATCAACCCCTAACTACAAAGGTCTATAATAATGTCCCAGTGTATTTATTTACAGAACCAGGTACAGAATATGATTGGAACCCTGTGACACCCACTGTAGTCAATACTAATAATATGTTTTAATGTCTGCATTTTACCAGGAAAGAATAACCCTTCAGCTTCTTTGTCCAGAGTGGTCCTTGAAAACAGAGAATGAACACCCTAATTTTAAACCTTGGTATTCAATCATACTGGATACCATATATAGTGTTCATAATGACAATGTCTCAATAAAATACTCTAATTTAACCATTTCTGTCTATTTATGTCTCCTATTAGGACACAAAGCATATAATCATTCAGACCACTGGAACAGTCAATGGCACACAACAGATCTATGTTACAGGTCTCAATCATCAAACATGTTTTTGCAAATTACTACTTCCCTTTTATTTTCCTCTTTCTCTCTCTCCTTCTCTTTTTTCCCTCTACCTCTTTTTTACCTCTCTCCTTTTCTCTTCTTCATCAATTCAATCTATGTTTAATAATGCCTTGGCAGTCAGTTGCTCCTTAGGAAAAGTACCTGTATACTTAAGATGCAGTGAACAATACTATTAAGGGTAGTCACAATCTTATAGTCCTTACTACCACAGGGCTTAGTATCCTAGATGCAAAAACTGTGTTTATCCTAAAAAGCTTGAGTCACTATGAAACCCTTATTTAACAAAATCCACTCCTGTCAGTGAGGAAGAACCTCTAAAATGAAAAACCTCCAACACCAACTCACAAGCCCAATCTTTTTTTTTAATTCTTTTTATTATTTTTAAATATGAGAACAAAGATGCAAAGAAAGAGGACAAGGTAAAGTTTCAGTGGAAGGACGATTACCCAATAAACAGACTTCACATAAGTCCCCTTGCTGATGTCTTAACATTGAGCTTTCAGCAAAAGAATATTAAGAAAAATAGAACAGAACCCATGTACAATTACTTTGTCCCTCAAGACGCCAGATTGTAATACATATTTCTTAGCAGCACATCAAGCATTCTAAAGCCATAAAACTCATGTAACTCCTTAAACATTGAAGGCATAGTACTTTTTTTTACATTTCCATGCTTATGCATATTAGTTTAAGTTAGCTTCAAAAGTGGGTGCTTCTTTTTAAGGATAAGAGTCA
>PVKC010020538.1:0-18581 GCA_004027635.1 Crocidura indochinensis
AGAGCTAGGAGTAACCCCTGAGTGTTTGGCTTTTGGGTGTGGCCAAAAACCAACAAAAAAAAAAAAAAAAAAAAAAGGATGTCTGGCTCTGCAGCAGTCTTCACACTCTGTACCTGACAGGGCAATGTTTATCTCTTTAGCCCAGAGACCTCTGCTGTGTAGCTGCTGCAATTGGGGGAGAGCTTGAGTTTGTATTAGATCATGATCAGTCTCCTGCATCCTTCTGGCTTTTGTACAAACCAGCCCACTGAATTATGGCAAAGCTGCTGAAGAAAATAGCACTGTGATGAGAAGGGAACAGTGTCTCTGAATCCTTTAGTTTTAATTTCACTTGCCACTGGATACTATTTTTAGTTTGCAGTCTGGCTGAAGTGGCAAGGGCAGTTTTAGGTCTTTCCGCTTGATTTTCCACTGTTGTGTAAGGGCTCCAGTGGCAAAAATCCTGCCCATTCTAGTTTAAATGGGCCTGGGAGTATGGCTCAGTTGTAGAGTCATTTCTTGTATATGTGAATCCCTGGGCTTTATGAGACTTTCCTTGTTACTTTTGACAGTGACTTCCAGTCCTGGAATAAAGTTATTTGGTGTATTTTTTTCCTTTTTGTTTGATGTGTCTATTTCATGATGTCTCCACCGAGAAGTCCATTGATCTCTTCTGTCCTGTACTATGGAAGTTCTGGCTTTTACTGCCTTGCTTTCTAAACTTCCAAGATTCATTCCAGATATATCTTGGGTGTTAAATCCTTGCCACATTTAACTCTATTTCTTGCTGGCCTATGTTTGCTAGCTCCTGTAGTAAATTTGGGGGTATAGCCCCTTTCTATTTTTTTAGAAGACCCTCAATTTTTTTCTGGATTATGTTGTGTTATAACTTTAGTTATTGATCTCATGACCAAGATGAGAGGTGGGAGAAGATTCTGGGAGGATTTACTATATGTTACTGTATGTATTAATATATATGTATACATATATACATGCATGTATATGTATACTATATGTATATTTGTTGCTATATTATACATTTCCCTTTCATATGAGGAGCTTAAAAATTAGAAATTCCTCTTACAATGTCCAGAATTCTAACATGGCTTAAATGTTGCCAGACAGGTTCACTATAAAACAGACTCTGAGATGGAGATTTGTAAAATGATGAAAGGTTTTTGGGACCCCCCATGCAAATGAAGGAAATAAAAGGAGAGAGGGAGAGAGAGAGAAAGAGAAGAGAAGAAACTGTCGAGGCTAAGTGAGAAGAGAAGAGACAGGTAAGGTGAGAAGAGAGAGAAAAAAATTATATTGCCTGTATATTTAAGGCCTGAGCCAATCCCCCGGGCTATTTGAATAAGGAATGAGCCTACAGAATTTATCATAGAGGACAAAAACAAGAGGAAGGTGGGTCTTCCTGTCCTACAATGAACTGTTACAGAAGAAACTTGGCATAAGATTGAGGACCCTGGTAAGTTTTTAACTAAGAGTTCTTGGTCAGACACAGACAGACAGACAGAAACACACACACACACACACACACACACACACACACACACACACACACACACACACACACACACTGGCAAGTCTGGGACTCTTACTCCAAACACAGCAAAAGATACCATCCAGCTTCAGGGCTAAGGCTTGGCTTATTAATCCTTTGTGGCTACCCTCACTCTTTCAGACCCATCCTCCTGGGGTAGGAATATACATGATGGGGTGATTCCACACAAGGAGATTTATCTCACACATTTGTTTCCACTCCATCTGCACTGGATGAAATAACTGGATGACAGATGACATGTGTCTGCCACTACGTCTTTCTACCCTTTGGAGTAACTGTCCAGCTCACAAGGTAATACATTACTAGAAATCAGTCCTTTTCTCCTGTGTCAACCATAGGCAGTCACATTTGCTGACTGATCCTGGTTCTGGCAAATTAGTATTAGAATGCATCCTTGCAAGGCTAGTTATTGCTATAGTTCCATCTAAAATATATAAACTTGGGAGCATCAAGCATCTGCCCACCATGAAGATAATCACGTGAAAAGGCCAGTGTGTAGCAAAAGGAAAGTTCTGTGAACTTTTCCTTTGAACATCTGTTTCACATCCCACCTTTGCCTCTCACTTACTTAGACTCTGTCAAACCCAGGCTTGCATTCATTTTGTACACGCTTTTCTCTCACATGTATATGTTCCAAAGGCAATGAGCCCCTGAATGAGGATTTGGTCTTATTTAGTCAATAATCAGTACCATAAAGGGGTTGTTTCAAAATGCTAACATTTGATCATACAAGCATGTTACCCTGAGTTGAAACTCAGTGAAAAATGCACTATCAAGTTGACATAATTAAAAATAAGACATTTGGGGCCCAGAGAGATAGCACAGTGGTGTTTGCCTTGCAAGCAACTGATCCAGGACCAAAGGTGGTTGATTCAAATCCTGGTGTCCTATATGGTCCCCCGTGCCTGTCAGGAGCTATTTCTAAGCAGACAGCCAGGAGTAACCTCTGAGCACCACCGGGTGTGGCCCCAAAACAAAACAAAACAAAGCAAAACATAAAAAGACTAGAAAGACAAAGGAATAGAAGAAAATTAAAAAAAAAAAGAGAGAGGGCTGGAGAGATCGCACAGCAGTAGGACCTTTGCCTTGCATGTGGCCAACCTGGGACAGATCCAGGTTCAATTCCCGGCATCCCATATGGTCCCCTGAACCTGCCTGGAGTGATTTCTGAGTGCAGAGCCAGAAGTAACCCCTAAGTGCTGCTGAGTGTGGCCCAAAAACAAAACAAAACAAAAATTAAAACAAAACAAATAAAAGTAAAAAAGTACATTTGTGAAAGCAAACACATTTGTGAAAATTTTTTGTATCTCCAATAAAGTCATTAATACAATGGCAGAAAGTTTAGTAAATTCTTGTTAGCTGTCTATTCTCTTAAATTGGTGTGTTCCTATAAGTATGACAGCCTCAAAGAAATGAAGTTGTCCAGAAGTTAAAAGCATGATTACTGATACTGTGATTTTAGGGGTGTCTTCTCAGCTGCTCTGTCTCTTGGAAGAAGGTAGATATGGGGGAAGATTGCCCACACTCACTCCAAAAGCACTACTGATATCATTCCAGATACAGGTGTTCCTAAAGTTTGGTCAAATTGGTGTCTCTGAAGGGAATCAGAGGGACAGTGAGGTAGGGCTATTGGTAAAACAGTGATTGTAGGTGATGAATGCAACTGATATTGCTTTATAGGATGGGGGCTTAGCATGTTCTCTCCTCCTGAGATTGCCAGTTTTCTACTTTGTAGCCGGTTACCTATGATTTTTCACAGTTTGGTTTACATGTGATGAAACTTTGTTTTTGTTTTGTTTTGATTTTGGGCCACACCAGGTAACACTCAGTGGCTACTCCTGGCTATGCTCTCAGAAATTGCTCCTCACTTGGGGACCATATAGGACACCGAGAGATCGAATCTTGGTCTGTCCTAGGCCAGCCATGTGCAAAGCAAATACCCTACCACTGCACCACCGCTACGGTCCCTACACGTGAAGAAACTTTAAAAATAGAAGATGTTTCAATGACATTTTGAACTTGGTTGATGCAAGAATGAGATAAGCTTAGGCTTTAATATATTCTGCATGTGGGAAGGTCATGCATATGGGAGGATCAGAGCAGATACTCTGGGATTGAATAATGTCTCTCCAAATTTTACATCTACTAAAATATATAAATATTGCTTCATTTAGAAATACAATATTTGGGGGACCGGGTGGTGGCGCTGGAGGTAAGGTGCCTGCCTTGCCTGCGCTAGCCTAGAATGGACCATGGTTCGATCCCCCGGTTTCCCATATGGTCCCCCAAGCCAGGAGCGACTTCTGGGTGCATAGCCAGGAGTAACCCCTGAGCATCACTGGGTGTGGCCCAAAAACCAAAAACCAAAAAAAAAAAAAGAAATACAATATTTGTAAAAATAATCAAGTTATGGTATTGATCATATTAGTTTAAACTTAAATCCTATATCAGGAAGAAAATACTAAAAGCAGCCCAGTGGAAACAGAAACAGACACTGAAATGGTGCAGTCAAGAAAAATCTGGTGCTACTAGATTCTTTTTTTTATTACTTTATTTAAACACCATGGATACAAGGTTGTTCCTAATATAGTTTTTTTAATCACAGATACAAAGTTATGCATGTTGAGTTTCAGGCTACAATGTACAATACCCTACCACCAGTGCACATTTCCCACCACCAATGTACCCAGCTTCCTTCCTTTTCTGTTGCTACTAGATTCTTTTTTTTTTTCTTTTTTTGGTTTTTGGGTCACACCCGGCAGTGCTCAGGGGTTGCTCCTGGCTCCATGCTCAGAAATTGCTCCTGGCAGGCACGGGGGACCATATGGGGCACCGGGATTCGAACAGATGACCTTTTGCATGAAAGGCAAACGCCTTGCTTCCATGCTATCTCCCGGGCCCCGCTACTAGATTCTTAAAGAGATAACCCTTCTACTCTAAGTCTTGGAACAATTCCCTGAAGTCATATTTACTTTAGATGTTCAGCTTCCAAACTCTGATAGAATAAATTTATGTCATTTTAATCTGCTGAGTGCCTGGTATTTTTCTCAGGCAGACTAAGGAGCTAGTCTTTATCCAGAAGAGGTGTAAGTATGAGGATACTTTGATCATCTCTCAGATTTATCTTATCAGTTGCATCAGCTTCTGTTTCCACCAATAAAACAGTGAAGTTTCATGTTTCTGACAATAATTGATATTATCTAGCTCTAATTTTTATTCCCAATTCTGCGCTTGGGGTTGCTTCTGGCAGTGCTCAGGGACTATAGTAACAGGAATAAAATTTAGCTCTCCCACATGCAAAATAAGTGTGCTAGGAAATTTAGGAAATTTCTTTGGGCTTATTCTTAATACTCTTTCATTGGTTTTGGATGTTTATTTTCCTACAATTTTTAGCTGACATTTAATCTTGCCCACAGTGTCCTCACTCAGTAGAATTCTTAATTTATTTCAAATTCCTTTTTGCACTTTTCCATGCTAAAATCATTAGCATTTAAAATGATTAAAATCATTAGGTAATTTGATTTTGGTGAAGTGTACTGAAAGATATGATACTGTCATACTAGATAATTTGTTCTCTTCACTTATCCTTCAGTTGTACTTTTATTTTTTTTCAGAACCCAGTCAACTGTACAATCTATGCATTTAGTAACTTAGGTCAAAAAATGGTAGGCTTTCCTTCATCTTTCAGGAAAACAGTGTAACTAATTAAAAACATTTGAGTTTTTTGAAGTCTTTAAAACCAGGCAACTCACATGTGGCTGTGAGTCTGGTTGGGCCAGAAGTTATATCTCTGCTATCACTGTGAAACTTACTTAACTCCTCAGTGCGTAGGTCCATAATAATGCCTGAAAGATTTCCAGACACAATTCCAGATGTTTTTTGTTGTCATTTAACTAAAGATGGTGGATTTGGGGGCTGGAGTGGTAGCACAGCAGAAGGATGTTTGCCTTGCATGTGGCTGATGGACACGGGTTTGATCCTGGCATTCCATATGGCCCCCCAAGCCAGGAGCAATTTCTGAGTGTAGAGCCCTGTGTACTGTAGGGTGTGGACCAAAAGAAACAGCAATAAAAAAGGTGGTAGTTTGTGGGGCAGAGAGATGGTAAGTGGATAAGGCACTTGCCCTAAACTTAGAGCCCTAAGCACTAGTGTGTGTGTGTTCTCTAAAGAAAGATAGTTTTGGGTTCCTCATATCCCATGTCCAGGCCTTATAATGGTTCTTTGTTGGTTCCCTTGTACACCATCCTTGGTCTACATGGTTTCTCCCGACTAGTCTGATGCCCTCTTTGTCTGTTGGTGGTGGCCCGGTGCTCCTAGGCCTCCTCTTTAGACCCATAACTCAGGAGCATTTTGTCCCTTTGGTTTTGCTTAGTTTTCTAGCCACATGAACGGCATGAAAACTTCTGCTTTTCTTGCTATTTGCCTGGGTACAAGTCAGAGAAGCTGTCATCAACTGTATGTGGTCAAAGAGAAAGTCACCTTGCTAGGGACTCTGCATCTTAACTATTTGCAGCCATTTTTCATGATCTATTTTGACCAGCTACTTCTTCAGCAGGAGTGTTGGTGGGTGGGGTGGTGGTAGTTGTCCTAAAAGTACTCTGAAATTATCTGGATTACCTGGTGCCCCTCCCTTCCACTTCCATGGCAACACCCTCACCTCACAGCAGACTTTAGAAACCTGCTGAGATTTGAGTGACAAGTGGCAAGCTTTGGCCATCAGTTTAGATGGAATTTCAATTTAACCCAGATCTCAAGTACCGCTTTGTATCTTTTTATTTCACTGAACTGTTCATAAATCATTATGTTTATTTGTTTATAAAGAGGGAGGGCTTATTTTAAAAAATATAAGGAAATAAGATGCCTGAAAGTTTTGTTATTGTAGGGTAATCTCTGTCTCATTCCTTTAGAAGCCCTATTTTTTTTTAACCAGCTCTACTCTTACCATTAGGCCTTTGCTCATGTCTTGGTCATATATGATCGTGCCTAACATTCTAGGCTTTCTCTTCTTCCTAGTCATGTCACCCTTCAAGAACTCATCCATTGATGATCAATTCTATATCACTGATGACCAACATTATTCTGTAATCTATTAGGTAAATGACATATGTAGTCTTTTTTTTTTTTTTTTTTTTTTTTTTTTTTTTTTTTTTTTTGGTTTTTGGGCCATACCCATTTGACACTCAGGGGTTACTCCTGGCTATGTGCTCAGAAATCACTCCTGGCTTGAGCAGACCATATGGGACGCCTGGGGATCAAATCGTGATTCGTCCTATGCTAGCGCTTGCAAGGCAGACATCTTACCTCTAGCACCACCTTCCCGGTCCCCCCATTTTTTTTTTTTGGTTTTTGGGTCACAGCCGGTGACGCTCAGGGGTTACACCTGGCTACGAGCTCAGAAGTCGCTCCTGGCTTGGGGGACTATATGGGACACCGGGGATCGAACCACGGTCCATCCTAGGCTAGCACTTGTAAGGCAGACACCTTACTTCTAGCGCTACCATGCCAGCCCCGACATCTGTAGTCTTAAAAAAAATACAATTTAGGGTTGGAGTGATAGCACAGTGGTAAGGCGTTTGCCTTGCATTTGACCAACACAGGACAGACCCTGGTTTGAATCCCCACATTCCTTATGGTCCCCCGAGTCTGCCAGGAGCGACTTCTGAGTGCAGAGCTAGGAGTAACTTCTGAGCGCTGCTGTGTGTGACCCAAAACAAACAAACAAACAAATACAATTTAGGCTTCAAGAGAGTCTTCTTTGGTTTTCTGAGATGTTACCATTGTACAACCAACTGAGTAAATAATATGCTTCCTTCATATCTCTGATTATTTACTAAAAATAAATAATTAAAAGAGTTGGTAAATATTATTTCTAAATATTCTTCTGTATCTGGCATTCCATCTCCAAAAGACTCTAAATTCTAAATTTCTTCTCTTTGGATTTTCTTAGTCTAGTTCTCAAGTCTGAACAGTCTTGCACACTAGGGGCATATAACAGCATATGGACATATTTTTAGTTGTCTAATTTTGGAAAGAGAATACTGCTGGCACCCCTACCCAGTCTCCCAAATGGAATATCCACGTCAGAATTTTGGGCAAAGTGAAGAAATCCTAGATCACTGACATAGAGTAAATGCTGAATGAGCGCTCTCATCTTTCATAAAAAGAGAATTGCTCTCATAAAAGAGATAGTGACTATCAGCAAAGTGCTATCCTGAGGGGGTAGGAAAAAGCAGTGGCAGTCAAAACTCCAATTCTCCTTAAAGGATAAAGAGGAACCAGAACATAATAAAGAAGTGTTCGATGGATGAGCACTCAGAATTGAGAAAGAGGAGTTGTTGATTTAAATAGTTCACGTGGACATGCTTATCAGAATGGTTTATGATTAGGGCAGAGAGTGATAATATTAACACTGGAACACATGAAGGAAACTTCTGGGAAGTATTATTTATGTTTCTCAAGAAATATAATTTATAATATCCTCCTTGAAATAAAAGCCGAATAATACATGTGGTCTTAATAGACAAAAACATGGAAATTGATTCTGTGAAATCTGTGCTCCAATAAAGCAGCACATTCCTTTTTTCCCAAACATTGACTAAGCATTTTCTGGGGCTAGAACTAATGGATGGACAAATCTTTCTGATGACACATTCCAGTCTGTGTCCTGGCTGTTCTCCAGACATCTTCTATAATCCTATCATATTTGTGTTTTTTTAAATATGCAGGTAAGTCAAATAATTGATTCTTTGTATCTATCTGGTCTTCTCCATTATTTGATAAATTGGACAGGAAATATACTCGAAATACAAAATGTAAAGTTTTCTTAAAAAATTGGGATTGAAGGAACTTTCATGACTTAAAATTCCCTTGGGATGGACGTCATTATTTTCAATTTCTCTAAGCACTTGGTCCAAGATAACTTTCTTTTTCTCCTGGTTGCCAGAGATATTTGGCATGGTTTCTGTTTAGATATCTTTTGAAAGGGATGAGAGGGGGTGCTTAAATTAAACAATAAAATTTATGAGAATATTTCAGTTCTTTGTAAACTCCGTAAATCACAATCATTTCAAATGAGGTGTCACTTGAGGCTCTTTATTGAGGAAAAGTTCTCTCAAAAAGGGACTTCCCATAGTTTATTTCAGAAGGTATCTAGTCTATGGTCCAGTGAATGAACTATGTCAGTAATATTCAGGAACTAGATTTTAAGACTTAGCTCTCTCTCTGTTGCATAGGATTGTTAGTTTGTTCTATAAAAAAATCAATCTTATTCTGTTCCCAGTAAAAGAAAAGTAAGAGACCGAGACCTTTCTGTATTTCTTTTAAACTTTTCTAATAAAGGCTTTTAGGAGAATAGCAAGAGTAAGGATTGAATGCCTATGTGTAATAGGAACGTGATAAATACATATTATCAAATTGTTGTTGCTGCTTAACTTTTCTGATAGACAAAAAGAGTCAGAGAAATTTTTGGCTTCTGTTTTAAGAATGACTTGCAGAAAACACAAAAGGAGATAATGAAAACCTTAAGTCCATAGTGTGACTTCACATTTTGTTATCCAGTCACCATTCCTATGAGCCTGGAATTTTGTGCAACTGTTGTCCAAGGTTGTCTGTTCACTTGTTTTCGTTTTACATCAACCAAATAAGAGTAAGAAACTAATCACCACAGAGCTCCTATGTGGTAAATGTATGCATTCATGAACCTGTGTTTGTGCTATTTTTCCTACTTCATCTTATTGTAATTATACAAAAAGTAATATAGTGAGAGATCAATATACACCACTGTCTGAATAAACTAGAGTATTAAGGCAAGAATTGAAAGAACTCAGTCTAATAGACATTTTCAGTCATATGAAAAAAGTTGGGGGGAAGCTCTAATATTTGGAAACTGAACAGAATTCTGTTAAATAGAAATTGGATAAAAAAAAAAGTCAAAGAAGCAACAAGAAGATTCCTCAAAATAAATAAGAATGAAAATACAAAAGAATGCCATGGCAGAAACAAAACTGAGGGGAAAATTTATAGCAAGGAGTTTATATAAAAAAAAGATAAAGGGTTGGGATGATAGTACAGTGAGTCAGGCACTTACCTTACATGTGGCCAACCTGGGTTTAACGTCCTTCATTCATATTATTCATCCATCCTGACTCCTCCAGGAGTTAGCCCTGAACTGAGCATAAACCGAGGAGTAAGTCCTGAGTACTGCTGGGTATAATCCACAAAACTAAACAAGATAACATTCAAATCAATGACCAAACCTCACTCTAGAAAAGAACAACAAATGAATCCTACAGTAAGTAGAAGGTAAGAAATAATACAATTTTTTTAGCTTAAATCTATGATACAGAAACCAGGAAACAATACAATAAAACTAGGAACCTAAATTTTTAAAGAATAAAAGGGAGCAAAGGAGGGTGATTGGGATACACTCTGGGAACATGGTGCAGGGACGTCGACAATGGTGGTAGGATTGGCCCTGATTCATTGAATGTTTGAAACCCAACTGTGAAGGACTTTGTAAATCACAATGGCTTCAGTAACATAAAATAAAATAAAATAATAAAAATTATTTTGGCCAGAGTAAAAGTACAATACATGTACCACAGTATATGTGGTCAACTTAGGTTTGATCCTGGGCAACCATATGATCCCCCAAATACCTCTAGGAGTAATCCCTAAGTCATAGTCAAAAGTAACCCCTGAGAAACACTGTGTCCTCTCCCCCCAAAAGTAAAAAAGATTGACAAATTCAAGGTGACTCACAAAGAAGAATAGAAAATCCAAATAAATCAAATAAGAAATGAAAGAGAAATTCAACAGACACTATCAAATATCTTATGTGATTAATATGAGACATCAAGCTATAGAATGTAAAAAATGAAAGAAAATATAATAAATTCTTTAAATCATACAGTCTCCAAGATTAAATCAAGAGGAAGCAAAAAACCTGAACAGACCAATCACAAGTAAAGAAATTGCAACAATTGAAACAATTTCCCCCCAAAAAGAGCCCTGGCCCAGATGGGCTCACTAAGGAATTATACCAAACTTCAGAGAAGACTTAGTGGCCCTGTTCTTTCTACAAAATCTTCCAAAATATCAAAAAAACAGCAATTTTTTCCTAACAGCTTCTACAAAACCAACATTATTCTAAAACCAAAAACAGACAGACATTACTAAAAATGAAAATCATAGGCCAATATTCCTGATAAATATCAATATAAAATTTCTCATAATGAACTAAATCCATCAACACATCAAAGAATCATCTACCATGTTTCATCCCAGGAATCAAAAAAAGGAAATATGAAGATATTAAAATTACATCAATTGACACAGAGTAGGCTGTTGATAAGATCCAAACATCTATTCATGATTGTTAGAATTCCTTTAAAAATGGTGGGGGGGGGCAGAGAAGGAACATCCCTCAAGATAGTTACAGCCATCTACAACAACCTTACAGCCTGTATCTTACTGTTCAATGCTGAAAAACTGAAAACTCTTCTGAATGCAGGCACAAGGTAAGGATGTCCACTTTCTCCTCTTCTATGCACTCTGCTTTTGAAAGTCCCTGCTACAGTGTGTGGTCTTTGCTTGTGTGCTCAGAGCTTACTCTGGCTCTGAGCTCAGGGAAAACTCCTAGTGGTGCTCGGAGTTCTATATAAGATGCTGGGGATTGAACCCAAGACAGCTACATAGAAGACAAATGCCCTACCCACTGTATGATCACTCTACTTCCAATATGTGGATTTTTTTTTTGCGGGGGTCGGGGGAGGCATACCCAGAGTTCTCAGGGGTTACTTGGTTCTTTTGTTATTGCTAACTAGTATTCTACCATGTGTAGATATTACAACCTCTGTATCTATTCATCTATAGTTAGTTATTTGGGTTTTTCCTATAAAGTAGCTACTTTATTAAGTGCTGCAATGAACATGGGTGTTCATATGGCTTTTTGAATTGCTATTTTTGTTTTAGAGAATGCCAAGAAATGGAATTATTGGGTTTTATGTGAGTTATATTCTTACATTAAAAATCTCCATACTAGGGCCAAAGCAATAGTACAGTGGATAAGAACACTTGCCTTTTATTCCAGCTAAGTTCAAACCCCAGCATCCCATAAGGTTCTCTGAGTCTGCCAGGAGTGATTCCTATATATGTAGGATATATGGGGGCCAGGCGGTGGTGCTGGAGGTAAGGTGCCTGCCTTGCCTGCGCTAGCCTAGGACGGACCGCTGTTCGATCCCCTGGTTTCCCATATGGTCCCCCAAGCCAGGAGCGACTTCTGAGCGCATAGCCAGAAGTAACCCCTGAGTGTCACTGTGTGTGGCCCAAAAACCAAAAAAAAAAAAAAAAAAAAGAATATATATTCTATAGAATGTGGATTATTTTAGAAGACACATCATCTTGGATCCTCATGAGGTCTTTCGGTTTTTTGCTTTTTGGGGGGCACACACAGTGGTGCTCAGGGGTTACTCGTGACTCTCTACTCAGAAATCACTCCTGGCCGGCGTGGGGAGCCATATGGCATGCTGAGATTCAAACCCAGGTCAGCCACATGCAAGGCAAATATCCTACCTGCTGTGCTATTGCTCTGGCCCCCAGGGGTTTTGCCCTTTAATACTTGGGCCAGAGAACTGCCATAGATGAGAAAGAATAGCAAAAATTGCTAGATAAAAAGTTGCTAGATAGAAAAATTGCTAAATAAACAACTGAAATGAATGTCTTTGGGGCCTAGATTGAAAAAAAAATCACCCACATAGACATTTTTGGGACAGTTGTGGAAACAAGTTTAAACCAGGTAGTGTAAATGATATTAGGAGTTTTTAGCTGACGTATGTGGGAGTGATAATGGGTATTATGATTGTATAAAGAATATTCTTCCCAAGAAAAAAGAATCTTCTTCTCTTTTTAAAGATGCCCACTGATATATTTAGACAGTAAATATAATAATGTCTGAAATTACTTTAAAGTTCCTCTCTCCACTAAAACACAGAAAGTCGTTAATGATGGTTTACTTTTCATATTGATCATGATTGTATTTTTGCATTGTTTTTTCCATGTATATTTGCAATACATTATAATTAGTAATTTTTTTTAAAAGCCAGAATGTAGTTGTATTGGTTTGCCCAATGCAGTTGTCATGTTCAGGCTTGAATCAGAACTGTAATTAGTTTGAAGGTTAACTGGTCTTTCTTTTCCATGCTTTTAGTATGGGGGTACAACCAATCTGTCATTATTGTGTTACTATAGGTCTCTCCAGCTAGATGTTAATTCTTCTTGGTCTGCAAAGGGAATTTATTTAGCTGTATCATCCTGGTGTCTGCAAATACATTATTTTCAATACATTTCAACTGAGTAGATAAGGAAAACTTTAGAAGACTATAGTAACCATGATGAAAACAATAGTAATGGTAGTTAAGGTTGAGCCCTAAAATGAAAATATTTCAGACTAAGCACCTCATAACAACCACATGAATTAGATTAAATTAGATGTAGATAGAGGTAGTAGTTAGTGTCATGAATATAGAAGATGAATCAGGAATTTGCTAAAGATTACACAGCAGAAATTTGAGGGCAGGCACCCTGCAAAACAGTCCCATTCCAAATTTCTCTTGTTGTTTTAATATAAATTAAAGAGTCTAGAGTTGGGGGCCGGAGAGATAGTGTGAAGATAGGGCATGCAGAAGGACGGTGGTTCGAATCCTGCATCCCATATGGTTCCCTGAGCCTTCCAGGAGCTATTTCTGAGCGTAGAGCCAGGAGGAACCCCTGAGTGCTGCTGGGTATGACCCAAAAAACAAAACCAAAAAATAAATAAAGACTCTAGAGTTGGTGTGGGGATGGTGAAGCCCTTTTCAGCTAGGCCTGGATCCCACAGCCCTAGAGGGTCTGATAGGTTTGAAGGTTGTAGGATAAGGGCAGAGAGATTCACAAAGCAGTCAGATGAAGTTCCAGGAGTCAGCCAGCTTTATTTCATGGTCCCAACCTAATATATACATTTCCTCACATGACTTCTATACTCAGCCTTTTCCTAGCAGCTACTTCTCTACTGCTTTTGGCTCTCGTCCTCTGTCTCCTTTTCAGCTGCTTTCCCAGGCTTCCTTGCTAACCATTTCCCCTTGCTGATGCTACTGCTGCTGTTTCTTTTCTGATGCTTTTTTGCTGTCCAGGTGTGGGCAGTTCTGATGATTCAAGTAGGGGGAGGGGATACCCACATTCTACCTCTCAAGTCTCCATATCTAACGCACTCATTCTATGTGGCAAAATATGGGGATTTCTGGAAAGACCAGTTATCATTGGAGAAGAAGTCATCATGGGCACATTGTTGTATCCTGTGGACCCGAGCTAAGGAGCAGGATCAGCAGCGTTCACACATGGGGGAAACTAGGTCTCTAGGAACTGGCCCTCCAATGCCTGTATGACTTCAGTGAGCATTAAGACATTCATGTGGAGGAAGAAGATCAAATGGCCACATGGCCTTTGATTCTTGTGTCAATCAGGATAGCAGTATGTAATCTACCTTCTTCACAGCCTCAGGTAGATTCCACTCTGCTCTCCACTACTGGCTCTGTCTGGGCATGTTCACACTCACTAGAGTTCAGTCATTTCCAAGGAGAAGCTGACCCAGAACACCCTTAGGAATCTGTAGCAGGTCATCTTAGTAGAAAGTGGAGGAAGACTAACTGTGCCTGACATATAACCACACATCCCTGCCTATTTTTAAACCATCAAGTACATATTTGTCAACCAGATGAATCTGCTTAAATTTTTTGGTTTTGGGAAATAAATTCTAAAAATTAACATCAAGGATTAGGGTTCCCACCAAGCCACTTGCAAGAATCAGTCATTTTTCACACTATGACCTTCATTGTAGGAGGAACTAATGTTCCATGGTAACCCCTTACATCATCTCCTTCCTACTACCACTAAGTTCTATTCTTTTTCTGCTCCTTTCCCTCAAGTTTTACTCCAGTATACCAACCTTGCACATTTACTTCCAATTACTATTTCACAACAAAGAGATAGTGCAGTGGATAAGGCTCTTGCCTTGTACAAGTCTGGCCTAAGGTCAATCCATGACACATCTTATGGTCCCCCAAACACACACCAAGAGTGATTCCTAAGCATGAGCTGAGTAAATCCCAATCACCATTGGAAATACTTCTAGTCCCTTTTCCCTGAAAATAAAAGAGATATTGTTTAATATACAGAGAGAAGGGCATATGCAGTGATTGTTTTTAAATAAAAGTATAGATTTCATACTTGATTTGAGGTAGACAAATATATTAGTTCCTTATTGATACTTTAACAAATGATTAAACATTTAAAGTAATACAAATTTGAGTTTATGCATCTGGAGGAAAGAAGTTCAAAATCGGTTTCATAAGTTAATTATCTATACTTTATGTGTAGGGGTTGGGGAAAACCAGGGGTCCCCTTTAAACTACTCCCTGGCACCCACTTTAATGACTCCCTGGGTGTGCACCCAGGATAGCCCTGGAGTCCGGGAGGAAGGAGATGGAAGGCTGCTGGAGTGGCCCAAGCCCCGCAGCACTCCCAAGCTTGGTAAAAAGGCCTTTGGCATCGAGGTCTGCCATTCCCCATGCTGGCAAAAATCTCCCGGCTCCCAGAAGAGAAAAATGTCATGGCATGCAGCATAGATGCCTCCATTATAGGGGAAGCAAGCTCACCAGATGTGTCTGCTGACTTTCCTGGTGCAATGATCTAATATTTTCCCCAAGAAATATTTTAGTCAGCAGGCCCATTGGTGGATGTTAATTATATACCCTACATGGATTACTGGCAATATTTCTGATATTCATGACATAATAGCGCCATTACAATTTCTTTCTTACTATCTGGCACATTCTCTCCTTGCAAAAATACAGGCCAAAATTACAGGCCTCAGTCTATGACTCAGGGAACTTCTCAGCACCAAAGCTCTGTGAGTTTTGCCTCTTGGCCAGATAAAACTGCATTTCTAAAAGCATAGTGGTCAGTGTAAATGCAAACCCATAGTTGGTAAACAAACAGTTCCTGTCTTCCTTGCTAGTTGCTATGGGCAAATTGTAGCAAAACAAGTTTCTCTTCCTTTGTCGTAAGAATATCCTTTCTAAACTAGAACACCCACTTCTCCTTATGTTACTTCCTTTTAGCTCAGGATTCTTTTCACCTGCATTAGCTAGTTTTTTGATATGTATGTTTTAGATCAGAGATGTGCATATATGTCGCCGACTTGAAAAGTAAAATTGTCTCACGTCTATTGAAAATGCGGGCCCTCATGCAATTTATTTTGTGTGGTTTCATTATTATATTTTTAAGGTTCTGATATCTCCCTCTTTTTTAATATATTTTATTTAAACACCTTGATTACATACATGATTGTGTTTGGGTTTCAGTCATGTAAAGAACACCACCCATCAGCAGTGCAATGTTCTCATCACCAATGCCCCAAATCTCCCTCCTCCCCACCCAACCACCGCCTGTACTCTAGGCAGGCTTTCCATTTCCCTCATACATTCTCATTATTAGGACAGTTCAAAATGTAGTTATTTCTCTAACTAAGCTCATCACTCTTTGTGGTGAGCTTCATGAGGTGAGCTGGAACTTCCAGCTCTTTTCTCTTTTGTGTCTGAAAATTACTATTGCAAGAATGTCTTTCATTTTTCTTAAAACCCATAGATGAGTGAGACCATTCTGCATTTTTCTCTCTCTGACTTATTTCACTCAGCATAATAGATTCCATGTACATCCATGTGTAGGAAAACTTCATGACTTCATCTCTCCTGACAGCTGCATAATATTCCTTTGTGTATATGTACTACTGTTTCTTTAGCCATTCGTCTATTGAAGGGCATCTTGGTTGTTTCCAGAGACTTGCTATGGTAAATAGTGCTGCAATGAATATAGGTGTAAGGAAGGGGTTTTTGTATATTCCTAGGAGTGGTATAGCTGGATCGTATGGGAGCTCGATTTTCAGTTTTTGCAGGAATATCCATATCGCTTTCCATAAAGGTTGAACTAGACAGCATTCCCACCAGCAGTGAAAAAGAGTTCCTTTATCTCCACATCCCCACCAACACTGTTTGTTCTCATTCTTTGTGATGTGTGCCATTCTCTGTGTTGTGAAGTGGTACCTCATAGTTGTTTTGATTTACATCTCCCTGATGATTAGTGATGTGGAGCATTTTCTCAAGTGTCTTTTGGCCATTTGTATTTCTTCTTTGTCAAAGTGTCTGTCCATTTCTTCTCTCCATTTTTTGATGGGATTAGATGCTTTTTTCTTGTGAAGTTCTGTCAGCGCCTTGTATATTTTGGAGATTAGCCCCTTATCTGATGGGTATTGGGTGAATAGTTTCTCCCACTCAGTGGTTCTTGTATCCTGGGCGCTATTTCCTTTGAGGTGCAGAAGCTTCTCAGCTTAATATATTCCCATCTGTTAATCTCTGCTTTCACCTGCTTGGAGAGTGCATTTTCCTCCTTGAATATGCCTGTAGTTTCAATGTCCTGGAGTGTTTTGCCAATGTGTTGTTCTATATATCTTATGGCTTGAGGTCTGATATTGAGGTCTTTAATCCATTTGGATTTTACCTTTGTACATGATGTTAGCTGGGGGTCTAAGTTCAATTTTTTGCAAGTGGCTAGCCAGTTCTGCCAACACCACTTGTTGAAGAGGCTTTCTTTGCTCCATTTAGGATTTCTTGCTCCTTTTATCAAAAATTAGGTGATTGTATGTCTGGGGAACATTTTCTGAGTATTCAAGTCTATTCCACTGATCTGAGGGCCTGTATTTATTCCAATACCATGTTGTTTTGATAACTATTGCTTTGTAGTTGAGTTTAAAGTTGGGGAAATTAATTCCTCCCATGTTATTTTTACCAATGATTGCTTTAGCTATTCTAGGGTGTTTATTGTTCCAAATGAATTTCAAAAGTGCCTGATCCACTTCTTTGAAGAATTTCGGGGGTATCTTTAGAGGGATTGCATTAAGTCTTTAATGCAATCTTTAGAGGGATTGTATAATGCATTGGGGAGCATTGCCATTTTGATGATTTTAATCCTGCCAATCCATGAGCAGGGTATATGTTTCCATTTCTGCATGTCCTCTCTTATTTTTTGGAGCAGAGTTTTATAGTTGTCTTTGTATAGGTCCTTCACATTTTTACTTAAGCTGATTCCAAGATATTTGAGTTTGTGTGGCACTATTGTGAATGGGGTTGTTTTCTTAATGTCCATTTCTTCCTTATTACTATTGGTGTATAGAAAGGCCATTTATTTTTGTGTGTTAATTTTGTAGCCTGTCACCTTACTATATGAGTCTATTGTTTCTAGAAGCTTTTTGGTAGAGTCTTTAGGGTTTTCTAAGTAGAGTATCATGTCATCTGCAAACAGTGCGAGTTTGACTTCTTCCTTTTCTATCTGGATTCCCTTGATATGCTTTTCTTGCCTAATAGCTACAGAGAGTACTTCTAGTGCTATGCTGAATAGGAGTGGTGAGAGAGGACAGCCTCGTCTTGTGCCAGAATTTAGAGGGAAGGCTTTTAGTTTTTCTCCATTGTGGATAATATTTGCCACTGGCTTGTGGAAGATGGCCTTAACTAGATTGAGAAAGGTTCCTTTCATTCCATTCTTGCTGAGAGTTTTATCAAGAATGGGTGTTGAACCTTATCAAATGCTTTCTCTGCATCTATTGATATAATCATGTGATTTTTATTTTTCTTGTTGTTGATGCTGTTTATTATGTTGATAGATTTATGGATGTTAAACCATCCCTGCATTCCTGGGATGAAACCTACTTGATCATAGTGGATGAGGCATTGGATCCTATTTGCCACGATTTTATTGAGGATCTTTGCATCTGCATTCATCAGCAATATTGGTTTGTAATTTTCTTTTTTCATAGCATCTCTGTCTGGTTTAGGCATCAGGTGATGTTGGCTTTATAAAAGATATTTGGAAGTGCTCCTGTTTCTTCGATTTCATAGAAGAGTCTTGCCAGGAGTGGTAGTAATTCCTCTTGGAAAGTTTGAAAGAATTC
>PVKC010020539.1:7858-18650 GCA_004027635.1 Crocidura indochinensis
TTTGGAAAGAGCTGTTTCCTCCTTGAAGATGCCTTTAGTTTCAATGTCATGGAGTGTGTTACCGACGTGTTGTTCTCTATACCTTATGATATCAGGTCTGATATCAAGGTCTTTAATCCATTTGGATTTTACCTTCATACATGATGTTAACTGGGGGTCTATGTTCGCTTTTTTGCAAGTGGCTAACCAGTTCTGCCAGCACCACCTGTTGAAGAGGCCCTCCCTGCTCCACTTAGGATTTCTTGCTCCTTTGTCAAAAATTAGGTAATTGTATGTCTGGGGGACAATGTCTGAGAAATCAAGCCTATTCCACTGATCTGAGGGTCTGTCTTTATTCCAATACCATGCTGTTTTGATAACTATTGCTTTGTAGTACAGTTTAAAGTTGGGGAGAGTAATGTCTCCCATTTTCCTTTTCCCTAGGAGTGCTTTAGCTATTCAAGGGTGTTTATTGTTCCAGATGAACTTCATAAGTGTTTGATCCACTTCTTTGAAGAATGTCATGGGTATTTTTAAGGGAATCGCATTAAATCTGTTTAATGCTTTGTATTGCCATTTTAATGATGCTAATCCTGCCAATCCATGAGCAGGGTATGTGTTTCCATTTCCATGTGTCCTCTCTTATTTCTTGGAGCAGGACTTTATAGTTTTCTTTGTATAGGTCCTTCACATCTCTGGTCAAGTTGACTCCAAGATATTTGAGTTTGTGTGGTACTACTGTGAATGGGATTGTCTTCTTGACTTCCATCTCTTCTCTATCATTATTGGTGTATAAAAAGGCCATTGATTTCTGCGTGTTAATTTTGTAGTTATAGACCAATATCCCTGATGAACGCTGATGCAAAGATCTTCAACAAAATCCTGGCAAATAGGATCCAATTTGTCATCAAGAAGATCATACACTACGACCAAGTAGGTCTCATCCCAGGAGTGCAAGGATGGTTTAACATCCGTAAAACTATCAACATAATACACAACATCAACACGAAGAATAATAAAAATCACATGATCATATCAATAGACGCAAAAAAAGCATTTGATAAGGTCCAACACCCATTCTTGATCAAAACTCTCAGCAAGATGGAAATGGAAGGAACCTTTCTCATTCTAGTTGAAGCCATCTACCACAAGCCAATGGCAAATATTATCCTCAATGGAGAAAAACTAAAAGCCTTTTCTCTAAATTCTGGTACAAGACAAGGCTGTCCGCTCTCACCCTCCTCTTCAACATAGTATTGTAAGTTCTTGCTATAGCGATCAGACAAGAAAAAGATATCAAGCGAATCCAGATAGGAAAGGAAGAAGTCAAGCTCTCACTGTTTGCAGAGGACAGGATACTCTACTTAGAAAACCCTAAAGACTCTACCAAAAAGCTTCTAGAAACAAAATTATGCTTATTTTTAAAGTCTTCATATTCAAAACGAGGAGATTAACTCTGACTTGATACAGAATTCAGGTTCCTATAATCAGATAAAGCCAGTTCCTTGATTCCCATTCATTTTTAGAATTTCCTTATTGAAGAACAAATTACAAACATGTTCATAATTGGGTTTCAGCCATAAAATGCCTACACCCTTCAGCAGTGCAACTTTCCCACCACTACTGTCCTCCCATTGTCTCTCCCCTCCCCCCCCTGCCTAGTTTCCAGATAAGTATTGCATTTCTCTCTATAGCATTGTCATGTCATGGTAGCTGCTAGTGTAGATCTGCTCTTATCAATCTTTGTGGTGAGCTTGTTGTCATAGGCTAATCCTCCAGCTCCCATCTCTATTCTCTTTCAGTTTTATTATTATAGGCTTTTATTTTTCTTAAATCTCACATATGAGTGAGACTATTCTGTGCTTATCTCTCTTGCTCTGACTTATTTCACTCAGCATGATAGTCTCCAAATCCACCCATATATGAGCAAATTTTGTGACTTCTTTTCTGCATAGTCTTCTATTGTATAGATGTACCACAGGGTCTTTAGACACTCTTCTTTTGTTGGAAATTTGGGTTGTTTCTAGATTATGGCTATTGTAAATAGTGTAGCCCTAGGAGTGATATTGCTGGATCATATGGGAGCTCAATATCCAGTTTATTAAAGAATATCTATATTATGTTCCAAAAATTTGAACTAGATGGCATACTCACCAAGAGTAGACTAAGAGTTCCTTTCTCTCTATTTCCATGTCATCAAGGGTTTTTCTTGTTCTTTGTGATGTGTGCCCGGTCTCTGTGGCAAGACATGATATCTTATTATTATTTTTATTTGCATGATCAGTGGAGTATTTTTCATGTGCATTTGGCCATTTGTACTTCTTTGAGGAAGTGTATGTTCATTTCTTTTACCCACTATTTGATGTGGTTAGATGTTTTTTTCTTGTTAAATTCTATCAGTAGCTTGTATATCTTATATATTAGTCCCATATCTGATAGGTGGTGTTCGAATAGTTGCTTCCATTTTGTGGGTCACCTTTTTACTCTAGTCACTGTTTCCTTTGAATTGCAGAAGCTTCTCATTTTAATGTAATCCCATTTGTTTATCTTTGCTTTCACTTGTTTGGAGAGTGGAGGTTCCTCCTTAAAGATGCCTTTGTTTTAGTGTCATGGGGTGTTTGCCTATATTATATATATTCTTCTATATATATATATTCTTCTAGATATCTTCTAGTTTTGGGTCTGATATCAAGGTCTTTAATCCATTTTGATTTGACCTACCTTTGTGCATGTTAGATATAAGTCCGAGTTTATTTTTTTTGCAAGTGGCAGAGCAGTTGTTCCATTTATCCCCATTTAGCCACCCATCTTACACACACACCAGTGTCCCCACTACCCTTTATTGGTTTTATGATTCTGCTTCTCTAGAAAACTTAGGCAAAAACAGTTTTAAAATATTTAGGGGTATACCAGGAATCCATTTATTTTTATTTCTAATTATCTCCATTGTGGTTGGACAACAATTTTTTTTGTTTGTTTTTTGTTTTTGGATCACACCCGGCAGTGCTCAGGAGTTACTCCTGGCTCCATGCTCAGAAATTGCTCCTGGCAGGCATGGGGGACCACATGGGGCACCGGGATTTGAACCGATGACCTTTTGCATGAAAGGCAAACGCTTTACCTCCATGCTATCTCCCGGGCCCCTGGACAACAATTTTTATATGATTTAAATTTATTTAACTTTTTAGATTATTATCAGAGAAAAGAATTTTGGCAAAAAATTTCTGTGCATTTGAAAATTATGTAGCGCTCCATAAATGTCTATTAGGTAAAATTAGTTGATAGTTTTGTTTGAGATTCTTGATCTTTTTTTTTGTTTTGTTTTGTTTTGTTTTGGTTTGGTTTGGTTTTTGGGTCACACCCGGCAGTGCTCAGGGGTTACTCCTGGCTCCATGCTCAGAAATTGCTCCTGACAGGCACGGGGGACCATATGGGGCACGGGGATTCGAACCGATGACCTTTCGCATGAAAGGCAAACGCCTTACCTCCATGCTATCTCCCGGGCCCCGAGATTCTTGATCTTTACTGATTGAGTATCCCATTAAATGCAGAATTTGTTTATCCATTTGGCAAGAGTAAAATTGAAAAATTGAAAGTATTCCCTGTAATTATAGATTTGGTGCGGTTTCTTTGAAATGCCATTAATTTTAAGTTCATTATTTTCAAATCATGTTAATAAATCCATAAAAATTTTAGAATATTATGTCCTATATTTAAATTGACCTTTGCTATTATGAAATGACTTTATGCATGAAAATATTTTTTATTAATCACAAGTCTACCTTTTATGATATAAATATATTCATTTCAGCTTACAAGCACTGATATTTGCTTTCTATTAGCTCCATCTGTTCTTTTTTTCATATGCTATTTGTTTTCTAATTGTCTCATTTGCAGTTTCTCTTTTGCCTTGTTTGCCTTCTATTGGATTGAACACTTTTTGCTTTCATTTCATCTTCTTGATTGACTTTATTTTCTTTCTTTCCTTCCTGTTTCTTTCTTCCTTTCCTTTCTTTTTTTATTTTTACTAAAGCTAAAATATATATTTGTAGAGAAGAGAAACCAATCTTGTGCAAGTTCTCCAACATCTCTTAATGTCCAACTCTAATGACTACTGACTCTATCTCAGAAAACCTCACTCAAGGAGTTTTTATTATTCATTGAATCCTTTCCCTCCATTATTCATAATCTTGCATTTCCCACATATTGATGCCTCACATGGAGCACAAACTACAGACCAACACTGAGCCAGTCTTCATTATAGTGATGAGCACAGAGCTATTTATTGGAAATACTCAGGTTTTGGAAGGACTCTGTTTTCACTTAATCCTTCTGTAAAACCATCTTTTTTATTTTTTACATGATTATTACACTCCACCTTTGACATCCTCCTACCTAGGATAGCTTCTCAAAGTTGCCCCTCATCTTCTATAAAAATGAAGTGAGAATCTAGATAGATTTTTTTTTAAATCTGGATCTAACACATCAAATGTTTATAAAAATTGCTGCACACCCAAGCAGTTTAGTTTAAACTTTTGGTAATTGGTTCATGACTTAAAAAAAAAATTGGACATACTTTAGAGAGAGAACAGAGGAGCTTAACCTCCAGTAGCCAATCCAAGTCCCATACCTAATACTGCATATGGTTCCCCAAACACAGCTAGGAAAGAAAACTAAGGAAAACTTCTATGAAACATTCTAAGGCAATGAATCATTGGTTCCTCAATTAATAATATAAGAAGATAAGTTATAAAAGATACAATGTTATAAAGACAGAAATAAATGATTTCTTTACTTTAATGACTTAGAAAACTAATTGAAATTGAATGGCATATGTTATACTTTATATAGATTTTTTTTAAATTAACTCTTAAAAATATCTTCAGGTACTATCATTTCATTTTCATTTATAAAGTTCTAAATAATAGTTTCAGGCATGCAGAGCTCTGACACCAAACAAACACAAATATCAGTGTTTCTTTACTAATAATCTAATTATCTTCATACCTAACCCTGCCTCCTTATCAAATTAATTTTGTGGGATTTAATTATATTCATTGGGAAGCATGTTTACAATATTACAATAGCATTGGAACTTATGGCTCTTATATTTACAATTAACTCATCTTTATACCACTAAAGTGTCCAAGTGCCCTGATAAATGTCTTAAGATATTCAGTCTGTCTCCTTTATCTTCATTCAACTTTTTCCATGACATTCTCATTCTGTGATAAAAGGCCAAGATTTATATTCATACCTATTATTGCCTTGACCTATATATCACCATTAATTAATAATATTCGGTATTTGTTTTCTATCTTTGACTTAGCTAGCTTAACAAGTCAATCTCCAGTCCCAACCAAGTTGCAACCAGCTCCATGATTTCATCTTTCCTGTGACTATACATTATTCCATTGTGTACTTACACCACAACTACTTCATGCACTTATCTTTCTTTGGACATTTGGACTATTTTCTTATCCTGTCTACTTACTAAATGTTACAGTGAACATGGTACATATGACTATTTTGGGAGTAGTAAGTGCCAAGAAGTGAAATCACTGAGTTGTCCAATGGGAACTTTTCTTTTTGAGAAATCTCCATAGTGTTTCCACAGAGACTGAACAGACAACATTCCCTTTAGCAATAAATGAGGCTACCTTTTTCATCATAACCCCACTAATACCTTCTCTCTAGTCTTCTTGATTTATGTCATTTCTCACTGGTGTGAAATGATAACTCATTATCAATTAGATTTGGATTTCCCTGTAGAAAGTGGCAATAAACACATTTTTATATAATTATTAGCAGTTCATGTACCCTCTTTGTGAAAGTGCTGATTTTCTCTTCTCATTTTCTGAAGAAGTCATTGGTTTTTGTACTGTTGAGCTTTATGAAAGCTTTATATCTTGGAAATTAGTCCTTTATCTTATGTTTTGTGTGTGACTATCTTCCCCATTCAGTCAGCTGTCTTTTAATTTTAAATGATTTCTTTTTCTTGGAGTCAGACAGATAGTATAAAGGGTAGGGTGCTTGTCTTACATGTGGCAGACTTGAATTCTAGCATCCCATAGAGTTCCTCAAGCACCACCAGGAATAATTCTTGATTACAGAGTAGGAGTAAACTTTTATTGAGCATCACCTAGTGACCCCCCAAAAAATACCCAAAACAAAAAATGCCAAAGCCCTTGACCTATAGACAGGATGGCTGAATGCCAGCAGAACTGTGCAGGCTCAGCCTTTCCACTGAAAAAAGGGGATCGGTCCTGGCAGACACTGCTGAGAAAAAAAAAACAGTTGTGCCTTAGGTAGTGGTTGGCAGGATAACAACAATAAACTTACTAAACGTTAATGTATGATGAGAATTAACAATGCCAAGTGCATAAAAGGAAAACCTGTGTGTCTTTGCCCCTTAAACAATTGCTGGAACATACCTTACTGTAAACTGATGGAATAATGCACAATAATATTTTTTCTTAAGCTTAATCAATAATAATATTTTAGTCAGTTATTTAGTATTGTGTAGACTACAGCTGTGTTTGGTCTTTTAATTACATCGGCCCTTTTTCACAATAGCTCTTTGGTTATAATATTAAATGAACAATGGGATTGTACTTTGTCAATTAATAGTTGACTAGCAAGAATCATATCCAAGAGAAAAGAAAAAATATTTTTCTGATGTCTGTTGACTACCAAGAATCATATTCAAAAGGAAATAATAAGTACTTGTCTAATTTCTGGTTATGGTAAATAAAACTGATGACAAAGAATTTACACTATACATATAATGTTTAGATGATTGGTTGTCTAATGACTATGCTGACATGTAATGTTTATTCTATAGCAAAAAGCATGTTAAACTTGATCTACCTAACTTTCTTCTAGTGATAATTTTTTGCTTAAATATAAAGAGAACTCCCAATAAATCAAACTCAGTCCTAACTACTCTTGAGTGTGTTTGGTCTCTTGAGTATCCATCTTTTGCCAACTCCTTGCTCTCATTCTCCTATAGAATAATCCTGAAGCCCCTCTCAGTGCTGCCTGATTCAGCTGGCCAGCAACAAAAAAATATTATTATTCCATGCAGAATTTTAATAACTTCCTGTATTTCCACTTCTTTATTTTTATTATTTATCTTTGTTATCTTTGTCGGTAAAAACATGGCATTAGACACAACTTTGATATTTAGTTTCTGGAGCATTTATTATATTTTCCTGAATATAGTTTAGGTTTTCTGGTTTAATATTGATGTTTTTGTTCCACTTTGAATATACATTTGTATATGTTGTGAAATTTAAGTTCAGGTTCTTTTTCTTTTCTGCTTTTCCTTTCATATAGTTATTCAGTTTTCCCAATGGTTGTACATACAAGTATTTGAAGAGATGGAAGAATTGGGACCACACCATCAGTGCTCAAAACTATTGACATTGTGCTCAGAAGTGACACCTCTGACCATGTTCAAAGGACTATATGTGTTCCTGGGGAATCTTTATGGATTAAGGAGGATAAAATATTTTCCAGTTCATATCTGTTTTATGGTTTCCTTTTTAATTTAATTTTTGTTTGTTTTGGACCACACCTGCTGATACTGAGGGCTTTCTCTTGCCTCTATGCTCAGCTTCACTGCTGATGGTGCTTGGTGAACCATGTGGTGCCAGTTACTGAAGTAGGGTGTTTGCATAATATGTAAATAAATTATACTTAGACCTCTGATAAGAAACCTTACTATGTTTTTGGAATAAAAGATTAAGAAAGGAGTGATTCCTTAGTGCAAAGAGATGGTTTAAAATGCTATAAATAAAACTTTCATGGAAGAGACATCGGTTCATTCCTCAATACTGAGTTTTGCCAAAGAATGATAGCTAAGCACCAAAGCAGGAGTACCCCTCAAGGTGCAACACAACAAACAAAACAAATATGAAAAGGGGAAAGTATAGAAATGAAGAGTTAAGATTCCTAAAATTGAATTTGAAAGAACAAAAAAAAAGATAAGGAAAATCTGAGCAGCAAATAAATAAATAAGACTATAGCATTGGTTATATTGGAATTTGATGAAAAAGAACTGTAAAAGATACTCAACATGAAATATGATCTAACAATAAGTATTCTGTGGAGAATAGAAACTTCTGTAGTCATGTCTAGCAAGAATGGATTTAGTGCAGAAAATTAAGTGCTTACCCACTGATATAACTGTAGGAAAAAAATCAGGAAATTTTACTTTAGTCTTACAAATCTGGAAGTTGATGCTGTTGTTTAAAAAAAATAAAATGGCAATTTGTCCTCTATAGTCACAACTGCTACAGACAAAGATTCAGAGATGTAAAAATCACACTTTGACTAACACTGGTGCATTTGCTTACCTTTAATCAGAAGAAACATCTCCTTCCACTCTCCAAATAATGATTGGCAATTCTAAATGCCTAGAATACTAAACTTATTTTAATAGGTATGATTTTAATAAGAGAATTTGAATAAGAGAGTACCCTAATTTTCAGTTCTATCTTATAGGAAGGAAATTATACGGAGAGAAACAAAGGAGTGATTCTGAGTATCAGTTTTCATATACCTGACAGGTATTTAATCTCATAAATGCAAATAAATGTTTACTTGATCAGATAAGAAAACATTTAAAATGTTGAATACAGACAAGCATTTGGTATATAACTTAAACACAATTAGAGAACAAGTCTGTAAAAAAGTTTTAGAAAATAATTTGGCAAGGAACATTTATATAGGTTTAATGTACCAATTGCAGTCTGATGAATTCTGTATTTGGAAACTAAATGTAATAAATGCTAGAGTATTTGTTGAGGCACTATGTATAACAACATAAAGGGTAATCAATTCAACGCATATCAGAAGTTAATTCGTATATTTAGACATTCATTTTTATGAGTAGCATAAGCTATTAAAAGAAACTAAATATATCAGATAGGATTTATAAAACCAATATATTTAAATGAAAACTTTATATGACATACTCATATAGTCGATACATGTTATATAATATACAATTATATAGTATAATTATATATCATATAATATTTAAAATATATATCAAATATTATGTATATTTATATATAATATAGTATAGTATACAAATACATTATAAAATATCATATATAATATACATTATATATTAATATCATATGATAATATATTGCAGAGGTGGCAAACAGAATTTTTACCCTCACTCAAAATGGCAAAACGCAATATGTGTTTAATATATTATTGTTAAAATTAGATGCTTTTATGTGAGTGCATGGTGTCGCTCTCTGACTCTCACAGTTTAAAATTTTGGCTCTTTGTATCAAGCTTGTTCGCCACCTCTGATATATTGTGTGTAATTATAGAATGTTTTGTATATTCTACATATATTCTATAATAGTCTCATTTAAATTATTAATATATTTCTCACATATATGTTTTTGAAAATATCTGCACATTCTAGAGAAAACTATATGGCATACTGAATCAGTATAAAAATGAATGATATGCTTAAATTACATTTTTTAAATATTTTTATGGGCCAGAGAGATAGTACAGTGGTTAAATGCTTGCCTTGCACCTAGCAAACCTGGTTTAGTCTCTGGTACCCCATATTGTTCGATCCCCTTCTCCCTACATGGTTCCATGAATCCATCCTGATTGACTCCTGAACACAGGGTCAGATGTAAGTCCTGAACACTGCTGAGTGTGACTTCAAAACCCCCAAATAAATAAATGAATAAATAAATTAGTTGAAAAATAATTTAAAACTTTTAAACTAATTAGGGTTTATTGACCGGGGATTTGATGTTTGTATGCTTGCACATGTGCACATATCCATGTAATACATCGTGGGTTTTTTTTTTTTTTCTGTGTTGGGGCACACCCAGTGATGCTCAGCGGTTACTCCTGGCTATGCTCTCAGATATCGATCCTGGCTTGGGAACCATATGGGACGCCGGGGTATCGAACCGCAGTCCATCTTAAACAGACGCCTTACCACTGTGCCACCACTCTGCCCCCATCCAAGTAATACATTGTTTTTGAACTTCAGGCCCAGACTGAATGTATAAGCAGAGAAATGGCAGTTCTATTTTCTCAATAATGTGAAATCTCTATATCTATAATCTCTTTGAGATTGTTCTCTATAATGTGAAATCTCTATATCTATAATCTCTTTGAGATTATAAAGATCATCATAAATTCAGTTACACTCATTAAAATGTCCCACTTTCTCTGATGTGATTTTTCTTAAAAATCTTCCCCTGCTTCTTTCTTAAATCTCTTCTGAATCAAGTTGATGAGCAAAAATCTTGACATTTTTACTCAAACTGTCAACCAGCACCACAATTCTGTACAATCGCACAAGTAGTGGATAGTAGATAACTAAATGTACTATTTTTATAAGATTTCAAAAAAAATGTGTTCTTTATCTCATGAATAATATGACATGACAAGTCGGTATTTTCTTGACTTTTTGAAGTTATGTTTTGCTGTATGACTTGTATGGCTAATAGAATATGTGATGTAACTAGGTCTTAAGAGACAACCTTATGTCTCACACTGCTTTTTTTGTTTTTGTTTTTTTTTTTTATGGTTTTTGGATCACACCCGGCAGTGCTCAGGGGTTACTCCTGGCTCCATGCTCAGAAATTGCTCCTGGCAGGCACGGGGGACCATATGGGGCACCGGGATTCGAACCGATGACTTTTTGCATGAAAGGCAAATGCCTTACCTCCATGCTATCTCCCGGGCCCCTCACACTGTTTTTTTTATTTTTTGAGTATTTTCATCTTTTATTCTAATATGAACATGCTGGTGCCAA
>PVKC010020540.1:0-18554 GCA_004027635.1 Crocidura indochinensis
GTGTGACCCAAAAAAAAAAAATTCCAAGTGAAAGACTCAGTTTCCCCAAATCTTCACACCCAAATAATTTTACTTAACTCCCATCATAACAAATATTAACTGTGCTTTAAAAGAAAAGTAACAAGTCAGAGTGATAATACTGAAGGTAAGTTTTTGCCCTGCAGCAGCCAACGTAGGTTTAATCCACAGCATAACATTTGGTACCCTGAGACTTTCCAGGAGTAATCCTCAAAAGCAGAGACAGGAGTAAATCCTGAGGATAATTGGGTATAGCCCAAAGCAAAAAGAAAAAAAATACTCAGAATTGGTTAATTAGTATGTTTTTTTTTTTTTCCAGCGACACCCACACCCGGTGACTCTCAGGGGTTACTCCTGGCTTGGGGCACCATATGGAACTCCTGGGATCAAACCCAGGTCCGTCTTAAAATAGCACACGGCGAGGCAGACGCCTTTCCATGCCCTACCGCTCTGCCCCAAAAGTTTCTCTTTTTTTCTTTTGTTTTTTTTTGGGGGGCCACACCCAGCAGTGCTCAGAGTTTACTCCTGGCTTTGTGCTCAGAAATCGCTCCTGGTTTGGGGGACCATCTGGGACGCTGGGGGATCGAACCACAGTTCGTCCTAGGCTAGCGCAGGGAAGGCAGACGCCTTACAGCTTGGCCACAGTTCCAGCCCCAATTAATGCTTTTAAGGATAATTTGTCTCAACATGTTATGTCCTTGTTGACACATATACAAGTCAATTTCCTCTCCTTTTTATGTAAAAAAATGTTAATGTAAAGTCATGCAGGATTGGCTTTTGTTGTATAAAGTATAACTAGTACTTTTAACATCCATTAATGGTTAATTTATTTGTTTCTATATCTTGTCAATTTATAATATTGCTGCAATAATTAAAATGGGGTAGACAAAGATAAACATTGTGTAAATCACTTCTTAATAAAAATAAAATAAAATGGACAGGAAATGGAGCATTGGCACAGTGGTAGGGAGTTTACCTTACACACAGCTGACCTAGGACAGACCCTGGTTCAATCCTTGGCATCCCATATGGTCCCCCAAGCCAGGAGAGATTTCTGAGAGCGTAGCCAGGAGTAACCCCTGAGCATCATAGGGTGTGACCCAAAAAGCAAAATAAATAAATAAATATAAAAAAGACCAGATAGTTCAAGGATGATACAAAATACCATGTGGTCTCCTGAGTACTGCCTGTAACCCCCCAAAATGAAACTGTAGTTTTTATGGGAATCATCATGTAGTATATGGAGATGACCAATTATAAGGATGCACACATGAAACACATATAGTTTTTTTTAACTAATTTTGTTTCACTGTAAAGCATTTAAAGCATTTAAAGATGTTGTAACACTGATGAAATTTTAGCGTAATGCCTAGTTGGAAGAAAGAGCTCATATGTTAGGTGACAAACAAAATCCTAAGCTTAGTACTGCTGTGTCAAAATGAAAAGATCAGACATATGAATGTTGAAAACTAGTGTTTATGGCTAAGTGGACTATTCAATTATAATTTAAAGTTTAATTTTGTAGGTCCAATATGCTGTCATATCTATACCTTTAATTTCTGAGTCTTCATTTTCAGTTGAAATAGTAAATCTAGCAATTAAAATATGCAGTTTTAAAAGTAATTTATTTAAACACCGTGATTATAAATATGACAGCAGTTTTGTATTGCATTTTGTTAAACGAGGTGGATGGATTAAGTAGAGTTCTCCTTAAAGAGAGCAGTTTGTTGTCTGAAAAATATTCAACTTGCAAAGGAAGAAAAAGAAAAAATAATTCAATTTGTATGAATATACTAAACATACAGAATCTGTGAGTGCATGTGTATTTCCTGATAATTAGAAAAATTAGAAACTGTTGCTTTATATTGAATGATTGAAACATAGAAAATGGGCAAAAGTATAGGACACTGAGAGATATCATTTAAATTTATTTTTCAGGCAGTGATTGTGGAATCAATTTGCTAGAAAATACCAGATAACACAATCTTGCTGTTTCCTACATGATTCTTGCAGGGATTGCTATGTTGAGGGTTTATAAGTCATGCCAGGTCTTCTATGAAACTTGGAATTTAACTGTTTTTCTGAATGGAATAAAACTCTGAAATTCTTACAGAGATATAAATAATGTGGTTCTAAGTTTATATTAGTAACACTAGAACAAAACTTTAGGGCCAGTGTGACACTATACTTCATAAGACACTTGCCCAAGTTTAATAATTCCCAGCACCCCATAAGTTTCCCCAATTATTTCCAGAAGTAATTGCTGAACACAGAGCCAGGAGTAAGCCCTGCACACAGATGGATCTGCCTCAGTCTCCAACCCCTCCAGAAAGGGAAGCTTTTGAACCCAGGACTGTTTTTTAAGCCTGAGCAATTGGATGGGGAAAGCACTTGTAAGTGTGATGTCAGTATTAAAAGTTAATCAGAAAATTCAACTAATTACAGAAAGAAACATAAAAAAGTATAGAACATCACAACAGTGACTAACAAAATAATTCATGGAAAATTAGCAAAAAAAGAGGCAAATTTAACAATTAGTCCCATTTGCAATGTATTAATTAATTCTAAAGCAATGTATCTATTATTAGTCTTCCATCTAGTTTGTATTTTCATATTTAAGTTAGCAGTTTCTCATGAGAAAATAATAGACTCCAAACAAAGTAAGTGAATGGTGAAGCAGAATTAAGAGGGTGATATTTCACAGAATCTTTGCAATCATTCCTTGAAAATATTTGTTTTTTGATTCTTTTATAAATTAAAAAAATCTAGAAAAAATTACATGTAAAATAGCACCAATGAAAATGCATTTGCTCTATAATGTAAAAGGTTTTTTTTTTTCAGTAAAAGTAACATCAAAACCATGACATCTGGTGAATATCTTGTTCCATTTCAAACAGTAGAATTCCTATTGATTTGTATATGTATCATTGAATTTGAGTAGAAAAATATTGTGGGGCAATTAAGATTTATATTAACAATCTCCACAAAGATTATTCTCTATATGCTGATGCTCATTGTATGTATCACATTCCTAGTTCTATGATAACTTATAATAATGTAATTCTTTAAAGTGATTTTTCAGCCTTCTTTTCATCCAAGCCAGCCTCTAATTTATAAAGTCCTGCTCCTTCCTGTGTCACTGACTCCTGCATGAAACACTATTTCTCATTAGAGGTTTCCATTCCCTTTGGCAGTCAGGATAAAAATCTCTAATCAATCTGGAGGCGAGAGCCACGGTTCAGAGATGTCATTGGACCCCAGGCTGGTGGTATACAGGTTCTCTGGTTTTAACATCCGGTCTGTGAAGAGAAGTGTCAGGGTCGAATACTCCAATAAGTAGTCAAATAAATCCCATTAAATGAGCCAAAAGGAGAATGAGAGTTATATAAAGAGAACATAAAATTTCAATACACAGTTTTACTGTTTTAGCAAATGCTCCCCATGAATTTTCTGATGAGTATATGAGGATATACAAAGCTTAGAATTCCATTGCTTTAGAAAACATCAGTATTTTATCGCTAATGACCAATTCTTTTCACATTTATTTTTCATCACGTTCCCTTTTTCTTTCCACTTTCTTTTATTGTAAAATATTATAAAATTTGTGCCTGTATGTGTGGACTAAACTAATATGTATCAACATATTTCTATAAAAATTTTCAAATACATTCTTTACCAAAAATAAGATTTTCAAGTCTTGAAGGTGACAAAGTCTTTCTGAAGACATCATGAGACAATAGAAAACAGTTTTATTTTGATTTGGTACAAAATTCAACAAGGATGAACAATGCAGGTGTCATGACTAATATTTTGCTCCTGATAAGTCTGTAGGACTTCTAGGATGTTATTTTAAAAGAGGAAAGTATAACGGGCTTAAGTCCCATGATACAAATGTGAGAAAATTTTGCCCATAATTTTAGCTTAACATTTGGGGAAGGAAGTTTCATTTTAATCTTAGAAAGTAGATTCTCTGCTCATTTTTGGAAAAAAAAAAAGAAAACCAGCAGTATCATTATAAATTACACTTGACTTCATACTGTCTATAATGAAGGTTTTTGTTTCTTATATGTCCAAATAAAAACAAAAGATTCATTGTACATATGAGTACATTTGAATTTTACACTTCCTCAGTGTCAGTAGCCTTTTGCAGATATTATACTGTGGTTATAATTCATGAATATACAGTTTGTTATACTATTCATTCTTAAAATCTACTTGGCCAGAGAGAACTTGGCTAGGAGAATTGACACATCAGGCACATCTCAAAAAGGTAAATTATTTAACTATCTCTCACACCATTGTTTCAAAATTAAAACAAGCAAAAATTGATGAAGGAAATGGTTCAGTATCATCCTAATATGACATCAATAAGCATTTGGCCCTTATTATCTTTATTTTTGAAGTCAAAATAATCAATGAAAGTGGTTCTTTTTTTCTTTTAGTTTTATGTTTTGTTTAGGTAAATCAGCAGTCCATCTATTACCCATAGTATTTGGATGAGTCAAATGGCTTATTTACAACATGTTTAATGTTTTGTGAATCCTGCCTCCTGATTCACTTCAAGTACTTTATAATTATATTCCTTGAAAACAGATGCTTTTAATATTCAGCTTGAGTGTTTTATAAGTTATACAAATATTTTGTTTGTGGTACTTTCTGGTGCTCACAGCCAAAATATGCTAGTCAACTTTTCAGAAGATCATTTTATTATGCAGGAACCCGGGGCACTTAAGCCTCTGAAGATTCTTAACCCCTCTAGTCTCCAAAGGGGAATCTGTAAATTTTATAGTACATTTTCCTGGAGAGGACCAGATTCTACATTTTAATACTTTGAATAAACCATGATAATATTTTGTCTGATCCTGATCAGTAATTTCATAAAATGGTAATGTGACCATTGTCCTGGTTCCCCCTTTCTCCTGTGGTTGTGCTGAAGAGATTTCCTCAGACTTTATGAGGGAGAGAGCCAAATTAAAACAACCAATTCTTGAGCCACTAAAACCCCACACAATGATTTGAAAAAGTACCCCTAATTTAAAACTGTTAATACAACTGTAATTTTATTTCTTGAACATTGCCTGTTGCAGGGTCCTGCCAATCTGTGAAAACAAACTAGTAATAGCACCATTTGAAAACCACCCAGGGTCAATTGTCCTCTTTTCTTTTTTCTAAATAACCTATTAAAAGACCCCTAGCAGCTGTAACAATAACTAAAGAACTAGCAGTGTCAATTATTCCTGGGTAGTATTAGTGGTAGCACAGCACCAGTCCCAGAAATACTCCAAAGCAATAGTCTTGCAATTTTTTTTGCCCAGAGTATTCAATCAGAGAAAGAAGTTGGCTGTTACTTGGAGGATGAAGTGTAAGGTTTTCTGTCTATGATTTTTCAAGATGTGAAATGTTGGATATCATTTCTCTCTAATGTCACAAGCTTTATAGTCTGTGCTAATATCGAACTAACTGTGAGCTGTGCAGTTTCAAAACATATTGGCTTGATGTACATAGATACAGAATTGATTTGTGAGTTACCATGATAAATAATGTTTATTTGGAAATAATAATGTGGATAGTTTTGAAATTATAAGATAAATTATTTTCTGATTATCTTTGAGTAATATGGTAGCCTTTATCTCTGGTTCCATTGAATGATTTTCTAGTCATTCAAATATGAATTTGAATGAATGAATTCAAATATGAAAATATTTTCTATGTAGTAAACTTCTTGTAAGTTTCAGTGAGCAATCTGTATTTCTGGAATGCCCTTTACTAGGTGGCATATTATAGGTCCCAGAATAGATGTTAAGTAAGAATAATAATCCTTTATAATGTTTTGAATATTAATAAATATACACATGATTACATATGTTTGATACACATTCTGATATTCCATCTGTTCTTTCAGTGTATTATTATGAAATTATTGTTATTTGTTGACTGGAATGCTTATATTATGCATTATTATATTAAATCAAGTATTCTGGCTAATAAATATTCTGAATATAATTTATATATGACAATTTTCTATAATTTTGCTATGACATACATTTTAATGATAAACCTAAAGTAAACATAAGTGGTACTCTTGGATATAGGTCTATAAAATTAAAAAGAATCAAGAAATATCTACTTAGATTTCTTGTTTGCAGAATGTGACTATTAAGTTCCTAATTGTATAAATTTGATAGTTTGCTAAGTTATAGAGAAAGTTCAAGGAATATGGTTGCATAATTATGTTTATGAATAGATACATTCTGAAATTATTCTTAAGGTTAAGAGTATCAAATTTATATTTATCTTTATTGTAGAGTGAACAAATGGCCAAACTGAAGTTGCCCCATGCTATTGTGGACAATAAATCTTTTTATTTTATTCTTATATTTCCATTAATTTTGTACACCACAACACAACTACTCTGTAATCTGCTTTTTGCCTGAAAAGAGAAAAAAGCAAGGGGTGGTACATTGTTCTCTGGTAAGTCAGTTTTCATGGACAGACAATTGTTGCTCATTTCTTAAGTCAAGAAAGATCTTCTGTGTAAATGGAGGCCTTCCATTGAATTTGACCAGACTCTAAAATAGCTCAGCGTTTTTGGAGAGGTGGTTTATGCCACTCCTACACTTACTCTCTCCCCAATTACACTCTAACTATCCCTTGACTCTAACCGACATTCGAGAATCACACTGACTAGAGAAGTTGTCCAACAGGGCAGCATATTATCCTCAATATTTTTTCCTCACTATCTACCTTACTCCTCTGGGAACCCTTTATGAATGAAATTATCTCCAGAATTACTATCTCTGAAAGTGGAAAGAACAGGAGGGGAATTACAATGCAGACACGCGCAGATATTATCTATAACATTGGCAGGAAAAGTCAAGGTTTTCTTTCTTTAAAGCATAGAGGGGGGTGGATGTGTAATCTCATTCTGTCAGAAATGCTGAGGATTTTCATATATCACTGTGTTTCAAAATAAATTACGTGCATAGTAGTGCTACATTAAACCAACATTCAGCCCTGAAATGTTTCTTCACTGAGTTGCGATGCTTTTTTATCTCTTGAAATAAGAAACACATTTAACTTGGTTTCTGTGATCATCCTGAAAATAATGCTCTCTTGTTTTGGCATAAAGTAGAAACATACATTTTTAATCAAGAAGTATGCTTTTCATTGAGAGGGGAGAGCCGGCACTTCGTGCTGACTTTAAAGCGGTTTTGTAGAGTTGTGGAGGGCTGGCATGGCCCACTTCATCCACAGCTCAATGTACTTGCTGCTGACATCAGGACTGGCTTCAGATGAATATTCTGGAGTGAGGTTTCACTCACTTCTGTCAAGCCTCCTCACCCACCTCAGAGGAAAAAGAGAAATGGCATTCCTTTTAAGCTTGGATGCCATGTTCAGACTTCACCCCCAGGCTTTATTTTTGACTTTTACCTCCTGCACTGCTAATGGGAAATTGAAATAGTGTTGGCTTTTTATTTTTTACCCCATTAAATTTTCTTTTTAGCTAAATATGTACAAAAAGTTTTATTCAAACGTGCCAAGCCCCGGCTCAGTATTCCATGATTCTATACCAAGTAAGTTACAATAAATACAGCACTGAAAATTTGAAATTTTGAGTGCACCCATTTCTATAGTTAAATATCATGAAAGACATATGAGAATTTACAGTATACTTTAAACGGGGGAAACACCTCCCAGTCTAATAAAATTTGGTAGCTTGGGGTCACTTCCTAATAGGTGCTATTTCCTCTATTTTAATAAAGGTATTTTAACACCTGAATCTTATGCCAATCCCATTGTCATTTTTTCCACTGACTGGTGGGGGCCAGACACTCTTCAAACACTGCGCTGAATGCCAAATACAACGAACATGCACATGGAAGAAGCCAGGGAAAGCAGTACCCCCTAATTATAGTCAAAGGCTCACCGTCCAGAGAGCTCACAGGAACTTCTGGGGTGGACGGGGGTCAGGAAGCTCCTTGAGCACGGATCCCTGAATTGGCAGCACTCCTTTCCCACCCCATCAACACACAGTCATTTTTTTGCCTGCCAAATCCTAGTCCAACCCCAATTCAAATCTATTTATACTTGCCTTTCCTATTTCTGGGCTCAGATGTTAGCCCATACGGTGTGTTGACCGGCACTAAATGTTACTGTGAGAGACCAGCTTTTGCCAGCTTCCTTGGTTGCTGACAGCAGGAAGATGAAAGTTCTGAATATCCAGAGGGACCTTAATCTTTGGAGCATAATCCTGCCTTCAAAGTGGTGGCATAGGGGTTCAACTTAAAAGTCTCCAATTACCTCTCCCCAAATTAAAGAATTTAAGAGGTTAAGAGTTAATGCCAGCTGCACTGCATTGGCAGCAATGATGGGTCCCACTGTGGTTCACCAACTGGGATGTTGCCTGTGTGTGTATGTGTGTGTCTTTGTCTGTGTGTCTGTGTGTGTATACACATGTGCACTTGGGGAGGGAGGTGAAAGATAGGGGCCTGCCTGTATATATAGTTATAGAGAGAGGGATCCAGGAGTATGCTGATGTTCATGGTGCAAATGTTCAGAAATCCTCACTTTGAGAAGCAATTTCAGGTCTATACTTTCTTCCACAAAATACCATCTTTCAGATTTAATGTCACTATGTACCTAAAATATTACTGTGAAAGATTTGTAATCCACATCGCTCAAAATAAAAATTGTCTAATTAAAAAAAAATCTGTAACACTTTTAAGTGCCTGACAGATATCTCATTTATAAAGTCTTCTTAGTAAGAGAGTCTAAATATTAAATAATAAAAATAAAACAACACCATCTTTCAGGAGCAAAAGATTAGTAACATTTAGCGTTTAGAGTGCTACTGTAATTTAGATTTATTTAAAGCTTTGGAGCATTGAACTGTCTTGTTGAAATTTTATTTAAAAGTCTGAGGTAGAATAACCTTTTTTTTTTTTAGTTTAGTTTTAACAAGGAATGTTATTTGAAGACCGTGGTCCTCGGTTTGTGAGGTCTGAGTATAAAAGAAAATAAAACCCGACATGTTGGACCTTCTTATGTAAAACCAGACCTTGTTCTTTTAAGAGGTGTGACCTTGGATCATTAAAATTTTTCAGAAGAGAAGAAATATGGGATAGATAGCTTTCCTGATAAAATGTGCAGTAGAAATTGTAAGCAGCTTATATAGTGCTTATCCTTTATGCTGCTTTCAGGGAGTCCTTAAATGAAAAGGAATGTTTTAAAGTAAACTCAGCCAAATAGTTGTAGGGGAGGTTAAGCAATCCCAAGGGTTCCTTGCTGATGATATGTACTCTTGCTTCACTAGTACACATTGCTGCTTTCCCATTTGGGGGAGGAAATTAGGTGGGCGATTCTGTTCTGTGCATGTAGGTGACAAAGGGCATTGCACCTTTAAATAGAAGTGTAAAAAGCAAGTTATTATTCAGTCAAAAACATTTAGAAATGTGGGGTCCTTTAAGTTGCCATCTCTGTTCATGGTGCTGTATTTTTCTAGTAGGAAAGCACAAAAGTAAGCACTTTCAAAACAAGAAGCAAGTGTTGATATAATTGAAGTAGAGAAGTGTGAGAATGTGAGGAGGGCAAATAAAACTGAGATTTTAAAAGCAAAGCTTTAACATTTGAGTTGATTGCTCTACCTCTCAGTAAGAGGTTTTGTGATTATGAAAGTGAGTAGGATTATGTGAAATTGTTTTTTTTTTTCAAAATAAACATTAATGAAGATATAAACTCACCTTTAAAATGTTATATTTTGAATATGTGGGAAAATGTGCAAGAACTTTCTTGTTTGTTGTTTTGGGGCCACATGCAGCTGTATTTAGGGCTTATTCCTGGATATGTGCTCAGGAATCACTTTTCATATTCTCATGGGACCATATGGGATGCCAAATATCTAACTGGGTCAAGCTGAATCTAAGATAAGTGCCCTAACATTCTTGTCCCAAATTTTAAGAGAACTCTTAAGCAATTGAATATTACAATGGAAGGCTTTTCAAATTGGACAGAAATCAAGTATCTTTGTTATTCCAAACAGTACAATTTCTTTGCACAGTACAATTTCCCTTACTCTTTACATCTCCACAACACAATAGAAGAGACTAATCTATCAAAGCATATGTTACCTTGAGAAATGAACTCTGGTCAAAGAACAAGGTGAATCTGGATAAGAAAGCAGTTAAATGAAACAATAGCATGTTTACTAGCAATAGTTATTGAACCTTTCCCTGGTATCAACTGGATTTACAAAATATTAGACTTCTAAATATATAAACAGGATAAAATAAATGTTACCTACTCCTCATCATGGGGTGTGGAAAGAAATGAAAATTAATTAACTCCAGACTTCAGTCATTTATATGAAAGATTTGTAGATGGCACATTATTAATTGTGACAAAAATCTTTATTAAAATCAATTTTATTCTATATGTTAACATTAAAACAATAATAGTTATGTTATTTTAGTCATTCCAAAGGCAGAATACATATCATGACTTATAGTATTGACCAATTTACACATGTTAATTGGGTTTTCTCTTTTGGAATAGGGGGTACACCTGGTGGTTCTCAGGGCTTACTCCTGGCTTTGTGCTCAGGAATAACTTCGGTTGAACTCAAAGGCCCTACAAGGTACTGAGGTTTCAAATCCAGGTCAGATGCATACATGACAAACACCCTACCTAATGTGCTGTCTCTCTGACATTAATAAGGTTTTTATTTTTCAAACTGATTTAACAAAGTTAGCAGTTTCTGGTCATCGCTAATGTTGTCCGTGACACTGATGTATTTCCAGAAATGATCCTATTTTGCAGCTTAGCATAATAGAACTTTGATATGGCCTATCACAGATATATCAAATATTTAAAGACACCATTTTCTCCTCCATTTACTGAGTATTATAAGATAGTTGGATACTCTACTAAAAGCATATCTCTCTGCCTTCATAAAGAGTTCTGGAAAGAAAGCAAAAGACATTTAAAGCATCAAAGAGACTGATGAATAGGGATGCCAGGATATTCAAATACATTTAGAGACAGCATTGTCAAGCTTGTTTTCTGAGCCATGATACTAAAGATAGTAGGAACCCGCAAAGAAAAGAACTCTGTAGAAATGCAAATCTCTTCAATGTTGAATCTATTAATCCATTGCAGAGTTTCTTCTGAATCATACTTACTCAGATGTACAGGCAACAAAAAGTATTTAGAATATTTGCATAATTTCAAACACCCAGTTCATAAATTATTTATTGGTTGTGGTCAAATGAATGTTAGCTATTTCATAATTATCTTTTGTGTGAAAGGTTGCATGGTTTACAAAAATATTTCAATGGCAATTGAATATCCGTAGCTTGCTTAAACAGTGTAAAAAATAAATGGCACTTAATTATGTAGCACTGATGTATTTTTTTCTCATATTCAAAAATTCTACAAAAAATTACACTTAATTTGTAGATTTATTTTAAATGAACATTGGATATTTACAGTATAAAGAAAAATAATGGGCTACACTCAAAGACTAGGCCAAAGCATTAACAGATATCATCACAGTGTATCGCATGAATCAAGTAATCAAGCAATTGCATATCCTACAACTTTGAGTTGTAAAGTAGTGAAAACCTTAGAAAAGCTTCAAGAATTACTAGTTCAACATTGTACACTGAGAATTTTGTTGCCTTATCAGTGATTTAAAAAATAATGTCCCAACTATGGTAGTTGAATTTTTAATCCAAAACTTTTATCTCTACCACATCAGTTCCATGATTAGAGTCATAGTCCTTTACCAAAAACAAAACAAAACAAAACAAAACAAAAGAACACTAAAACTTAAAAATATCTTGAAGACCAACCACCCATAACTGAATCCACTAAACAAATGTCAGTGACCAATATACTTGAATAAACGGGCAGGGAATATAGTTTCTAGATAAGCAATGTAAATAAAAGTCATATCACTGAAATCTTGGTTTATAAAAATGAAGCCATTCAATATTCTATAGTTTAATGAATCTTTTAAAACATATAATTTGGGTTAATATGATGATAGGGTAGATACTTCCTTCTCTCTGTGGAATTTTAAAACCTTATAAATATTACTTAAAGATAAGATCTATTCCATGCTGCAAGGAAAGAGCAAATTTCTACATATGAAATGAATTTTAGACATATGTTAAAGTACAATGTATGTTTTGTATGTGTATTAAATGGTTAGAAGTGCTTTAACAGAATACTACGGACACAGGATGGCTTAAACAACACACATCTTTTTTTTTTTCATGGCTTCCTATATAGGGGATTAGATTCAAGACCAAGGTATAAGAAAATCTGGTTTCTCCTGAGACCTCTCTTTTAAAGGTCTGACTTGTAGACAGTCACTTTCTTTACCTTTCTGTTATGTCCTCATAGTACTTATCCCCTGTATTTACTTGTGAAAACATAGAGACCTGTGATATATATTCCTATTCTAGTAACTACACCTCTCTTAAATTATTAAATATTCACACTTATGACCTCCTTACTTTAATTATATATTAAAACCTGAATAAACTCATAAAGGAGATAGGTACTGAAAATTTGAATATGGGAGGCATGATTCAATCTATAACAACATGAGAATATAAATATACTGAAGGTACAAATCTGAATATTGTTAGATGACCTAGGGTTTCATTGTTACCTAGGAAAAACAAACAGACTAAAAACCTCCCACAAACTTTGGAAACACAATAAATGTTTGTCTCTAAAGTGTTTTTAGGAACAGGAGCAATAGCACAGCGCTAGGAAGTTTGCCTTGCATGCAGCCAACCAGGGATGGATCCACGTTAGATTCTCAGCATCTCATATGGTCCCGCAAGCCTGCCAGGAGTAATTTCTGAGCACAGAGCTAGATCCTGAGTACTCTGGGTGTGTCCCCAGAACCAAAAATCAATCAATCAATCAATACATACATACATACATACATACGTACATACATACATACAAACATACATACATACATACATAAAATGAAGTGTTCCAGGAAAATTTGGGCATATTAGATCTATATCTTTTAGAGCTATAGTAGGAAAAGAGTAAGTCAAGAAAGATGCCAAGGGTACATCATGTAGTAACAAATTTACTGTCATAATTAATGAATTACAGTAATGACATTTACTGAGAGTTAGGGTGCTCCTTTCAATGATGACGTGTACACATTTCACTTGTCTCAGTTTCTTTCTAGCCTGCCCAGGTACATAAGTTAGCTACTTGTAAAATGGTCTCTTCACAAGTCAGACATTGTTGAAATACACAATGTCCTTAAAATCTGTGGAAAAGATAGCACTGTTATTTCTAAAATATTGTTGGTCTAAACAATACTATTCTACATAAGAAAATATAAAGATGTTAGACATAAGGCAAGGCCCAAGATTAATGAGATAGGGAAGTATAGTTCTCTCTCTCATGAATGATGATGCTTTAAATATTCAGTAGTCTAAAAAACTGATTATTTATTATTGGTAGTAATACTACTGTATTCTGTTGGGCAGTTTTGCTTCTCCTTAACTTGCACTCAGGTTGACAGTGTTCTGCTGAGAGCTAACCTTGGACTATATCATCTAGGATGATCTCATATTATTTAGGAACTCTCACTGCTCGATTATCATAACTCAAGATTCTGAATTTTATTATGATGAAATAGCTGACCTCTAACAGTAAGTGTTCTTAAGCATCTTGCACCAAATACAAATGCTTATAAACTTGCTTTTTCACACTTCTATAAGGACTATTAATTAATAGAATAATATGAAGAAATGAAAATGTTATATATTGGTGAATATCAATATAACAGTATACTGTGGATCACTCCTTGATCTCTAAAGATTAGTATTCTTTCTACTTCCAAAGTAAGAGCTCCATATTACAATCCCAGTTGGTATAGAACTCAGGCTTGAACTTGTAAATATAATTTAAATTTAGGACATGTACAGTGAAATGTCTTGACTCTGGTCCCTTATTTGTAGATCTGTGGATTTAATTCTTCAAACATGTATACTTGAAGTAAACTAGCTTGCTAATTAGTTATTTGTTCTACATGCAATTGTGAAACAGAGGGGAAACCAGAGAGCCTTCTATTTTAAAAGGGACGTGGTTGAGATACATTATAGCTGCTGTCTAGTAATAGTTGTCCAGTAGTTTTGCTAGTAACATACCGTTGATTCCCATTATTATTTTGTGTTCAGTAACTTTGCCTTAACAAGATTTTAATTATACTTTGGGGACGGGTTTGTCAACACATTGCTCATGGCTATGTATAGTTGACGTATAGCTTCACCTGTTTAGGTCTTGGCCTAACTCTGAGTCATTTTTTAATTTAAATTATTTATTTAAAGAAAATGTATTAAATCATTGACATAACTGATAATAATACATTTGTTTTGGGATGACAGAGAACAAAGTTATTAAGAAATAGAAAGAGAACAGAGAATTAAAATAATGAAAAGGAAAATTCAATAGTAGTATATTTCTAAAACTTATTCTATCACCTATAGTCCCCCAAGGCAAGACCGATTTCTGAGCACATAACCAGGAATAACCCCTAAGAGTTACCGGATGTGGCCCAAAAACCATAAAATTTTTTTTTATAAATTCTTTAAAATCATAACAATGGGTATTGTACTTTCACTCTGATTTTATATTGAACCCAAAGTCATGTTTTATGGTTTATAGCCACGTTCTGTTTAATCTTTGCTTTGCTTTAATGCTTTACTTGAGTTTTTTATTTTATTTATGTCTGGAGAGATTGAAAATAAGAGTTTCATTTTCCCACCCATCAAGTTTTGGGTTGGAAATATCCTATCTAAATTCTGCTTGGACATTGACCAATTCTATCTTTAGTTCATCTCCTGTTGCAGTTCCTTAGCATAAAAGGCTAAAAGAAATCAACCAATATTGCCCATAAACTCCGAATAAATAAACACATGTTTCATAAGTATATTTTATATCTTGCAAGTTATCACAGACAGCTTTCTTACTTTTCTTTCAATTAATGAAATGGTGAACTTTACCTAGTCTTTAGCAGAATAAATTATTACTGTTAGTCAAACTTCAGATAGTATCTACACTTTTTTAGGCTTCTGCTCACTTTATGTCACCAAGGCAAATGTAAAAATTTTATTTTATTCCATAGAATCCAATTTCTGCCAATAATATTTTGTATTAAGCATATATTTATATAAATCAAATTAATTGAGTTATGTAACTTAATGAAAAATGCTTATTATTACTGGTGATGTTATGGATAGTTAACTTGTTTCACATATTTGACAATTACATAAGCATCAGTATTAACAGGAGAGTTAATTGCAAAAAACTCTCAGTTCATTTGGTTCAAGTTTTTTAACAGTATATTTTTGCTTTGATGGTTGCTTTTCATGGAGAAGAGTTCACAAAAGGATATGTTTCAATGTGGAAATGTGTCTCATAGTTTATAGTTGATAAAGTCCAAAAAGTCAGAAAAGTCCACAAAGACATCAACAGGACTATTGAACATCTCGATATATGATTTATTAGTAGTTTGTCATAGGGATATAGAGAGAATGGAGTTTGTATGTGCCAATCAATAATCTTATTAACCACATCTCACAACTCATCAGGCGTTTTCCTAATTGTTTTCTGCTGGACCATTTTACTGCCTGCCGCCATTTTTATGGAACTAAGATTGGGCTACTTTGTCATAGAAAATCAAAATTCTATGACTGCAAGTCAGCAGTTTATGCTTGGGGGAAGATGTCTTACCTGATAATTTTTTCCTTGCTTAAATATAATATATATATATATGTACAACTATTTAATTACTTTATGACTGAGTCTGACAAAAAATTCAGAGCAATGCTTGTAAGAAGTTTAAAAAATAATTAAATGTTATTTTGGCGGACATATTTGGTTTCTTGTCATATCCCTTGGGTCATGCATTATTACAATTGAAGCTGCAGCATTTGGATCCTGTGAGCCCAAGGTTAATTTTTCTCTGAGTGGTGGTATCTTACAAACATATCAAGAACAAAGTGTGCATCTTTCATTGGCTGTCCCCTGGGCTTTATCTTCATTATGGCCTAAAATGAGCACTGCTAAGAAGTATGGTTATTTAATTTTTTAATTTTTACAGCCCTCACTGAGAAATAGAACAAGAGCTGCCACTTTTTTTTTTTTTTTTGGTCTGGTGGGGGTGATGGATACTTTGGAAGAGTTTCTAGAGTCAGAGCAGGATTGAAACCACATAGAAGCAAATTAAAAAAAAATTTTTTTTGGCTTTTGAGCCACACCCAGTGACGCTCAGGGGTTACTCTTGGTTATATGCTCAGAAGTCGCTCCTAGCTTGGGGGGATCATATGGGTCACCTGGGGATCGAATGCAATCTGTTCTAGTCTAGTGCTGGCAAGGCAGACAGACACCTTACCTCTAACACCACAGTGCAGCCCCCCCCAAATTTCTTTTTTAATTAAATAATTTTTATTTTGACCAAAGTCAATTACAAATCTTTTACAGTAATATTTCAGATACATAGTGACATTGAATCAGGGGCATCCCCACCCTATTTTTCTTCATTTTCATCTCTTCATTCTTTGATTTCTATTGCTGGACTGACCACTAAATTAAGCTATTAATTCTCAAATCCATGTCATAGGTTCTGCTTTTCATGGAATCAAAGTTAGAATTATTATTATTTTTATTATTGCTGTTGTTGTATTATTATAATTGCTCATAGCTTACTTAAGACTCTAAAGTCACTTCTCTTGGTGCTCAAAATCTTATGCAAAAACTGGGAATGAACCCAGGTGGATTCCATACTGACCTCCAAAATAATATTATTACTTCCCACAAATATGTAAAAATATAAAAGGGGTTACTTTTGAAAGCAATTTAGATACTTTTATAAAAATTATTAGTTGCAACTATAATCTATAGTTATAGTCTGCAAATAAATTCAGAGGTCATCTATTTAAATTCAGAGATCATCTATCAAGAGTTGCATGAAAATCTACAAATATAAGACTCCTTGTAAGATTACTTCTTGTTAGGGAAAAAATTAAGAAATGAAGAAATGACGCTGATATATGAAATTGAAGCTGATGTCAGATATTTACTAGAAGATGAAGTTAGAAACATTAATTATAGAGTAAGACTCTTCCCTATTAATTTCTTTATTTCCTGATTATTCATATTCTTCTAGATTTTATTAAAAAAACTCTAAAAATATTTGTGTACTCATTTAAAACTCCTTAATCATAAACTCATTAAAATGTTAGGCTTTTTCTATATGTGTATTATTAGATGTGTATTATAAAAACTTTCTCCCTTCATGCTGTGCCTAAATTTTCTCATCTAATTCTCATCCAAATATAATTTATAAAATATAAATATCAAGCTTTGAGCTTCTTTATAGTCTTTTTTTCTCCTGATGTGATATTAAAGCAAATATATTCAGGAAGCTAAATTTTTTGTATAATCATATGTAAAGATAATTTTAGAAACTATTGAAGTTAACTGGAATTTGTTTTAGTGTCAACATGTTTGTTTTTATTTTAAAAATTTATTAATATATCAATAAAGTTATTAATATATTATATTAATTATAATATATTACTCATATATTATATATTACAACAATATATAATATATTAATATAAATATATTCCCTGACCCAAAAACCAAAAAAATATATATAAATATATTAATCATCTTGTTCTACTTCATATTTCTATGTCTTCCTACAATGAGAAAAGAAAAACAAAAGTGAATGGGACCCAGGGGACAAGCGGTTTCAGGAGCATTGAGTGGAATAAAAATGGTCAGAACTAAATACCCAAACCAATGTCAATGACAATCAAATCAAAAGACCCAAATAATAACAAGCTATACACAAATGGACCTGTTAAAAGATAGATGCTAAGAACTCTGGAAGAGGGAGGTCAACACTGGTGGTAGAATTGGCTCTATATCACTGTCACTATGTAACTGAAATACAACTATGAAAGACTCGTTATTCACATTGGTCTCAATAAAAATGTTTAAAAACTGAGGCCCAGTGATGGGACAAGCAATAGGCCATTTGCCTTGCATGCACTGGACAGCAGTTCAATCCTCCGCAGCGTCCCTTATGGTCCTCCAAGCCAAGAGCGATTTCTGAGCGCATAGCAGGAGTAACCCCTAAGCATCACCGGGTGTGGCCCAAAAACCAAAAAACATTTTTTTTTTTTGGTTTTTGGACCACGCCCGGTGACGCTCTGGGGTTACTCCAGGCTATTTGCTCAGAAGTCGCCCCGGGCAGGCACGGGGGACCATATGGGGAATGGGGGGGGGGGATCGAACCGCGGTCCATCCTAGGTTAGCGCAGGCACCTTACCTTCAGCGCCATCGCTCGGCCCCCAAAAAACATTTTTTAAATAATAAATAAATGCAAAGTGAATTCAAGAAAATGTAAAATTAGGAGTGCTCAATGTGAATATTCTGATTATAGTGTCAAAAAATAAAAATCCAGGATTCTTCTATATGGGAAC
>PVKC010020541.1:0-18577 GCA_004027635.1 Crocidura indochinensis
TGCCGGTATTCGAACCAGATCCTTCAGCATCTAAGGCTAATGCCCTACCGCTGTTTTATCTCTCTTGCCCCAATCAATAGGTTTTTATCTCTGAAGACATGAAGATTTCCTTTTAGTTCATGAAAACTACCTACCCCCATTCCAAGTCACTAAACATTTATTTTAGTTATTTTTATGGCAGTGTCTGAAAGTACCATCATTTAGTTATTTTCTTTTTAGTCTTATTGATTACTTGTTACTTGAAAAGAGATTGTATTTATTTTATTTTGTTTCATACTTTTAAATTGAGTGCTATACATTTTGTAGGTGAATAGTTGAAAGTCAGGTGTCAGTTACTGAGGCCAGAAAACAGATAGACTCTTCTATTCTGCCAAATCATTAGGGTTGGGAGTTGCATGGCTTCGGTAGTTGTTGGGTCTGAGTTTTGTTGGCAACATAGCACTCAAATAAACCTGATACTACTACTCCATGCTTAAGTTTGGGATTGCCAGAATTTCTACCCCTTCTTAAGTTTCATATTCTACTTTCCATATCTGGGACCCTGCTAAATTTTCCAGAGTTTTATAGCATTTTATTATCATTAAGATGAAGTTATGATGTCTTTAAAGTTTTATAATGGTGTATACAAACTCCAGGCCATCTCTATTAATACTCATACATATGAATTTTCCTTGTTCCTAGATCTAGGTATTTATGTAACTATAGACACAAGAACAGTTTCGATTACTGTACTTTTAGCCTTCAAGCATGTTATCTTGTCATCTAAAAATATTTCAGTAAAATTCAGTGAATCAAGAATTTTAGTGAAATAATAACATAATTTTAATTAGATAATACTAGGTGGAAATTGCAGTTTGGTAACTGGCAGCTGGTAATCATATCATTTATAATTTATCCAATTTGCATAATGATATTATTTTTAGTGTAAAAAAGATAGTATAATCTTCATAGTATTTCTGTAATTATTATGATGTACTAAACATTTACTAAACAAACCATATTGAGCATTGCCACAAAAATCAGTAGTGAATTTTTGGGGCATGCAGGGATGACAAAATGACAAAATCATACATGACTTTGTCCTTACAAAATTTACATCTATTAAGAAATCAGATGAATCTAGGTAATAATAAGTGTCTTGAAAAAAATAAATCGAAAGACAATAGGAGTCAGTGGGATTGGGTGAGAGATGTTTAACATTGGGCTGCCAACATATTTTGACAACATGATTGACTACAAAGAAATCAGAGCATAGAGAAGAGCATACTGGACACCAGAGGCAGCAAATGTGAAACTTCAAGTTAGAATAGACCTAGATTTTTTTTTCTGGTTTTTGGGCCACACCCAGTGACACTCAGGGGTTACTCCTGGCTATGCGCTCAGAAGTCGCTCCTGACTTGGGAGACCATATGAGAAACCGGGGGATCGAACTGCGGTCCATCCAAGGCTAGCACAGGCAAGGCAGGCACCTTACCTCCAGTGCCACCGCCGGCCCCAGACCTAGATTTTTATTTTGTGTTTTATTTTTGAGATACACCAACTCTACTCAGCAATCACCCCTGCCAGAATTGAGAGAAACACAAAAGATGTGATTAAAGCCAGGTCTGTCATGTTCAAGCCAAGTCTCCTACTTATTGGTCTATCTCTCTGGCCTCAGAATTTAGAAAATTTGGAAAACAAGAAAAGCATTTAACTACATTATGTTGGGAGAGAAAGTGAGTAGAATAGATCCATTGAGGAGAGTGGTAAGAGCCAGAATAGAATAGTTTGGACCATATTTAAAAATTTGTATGTATTTATGACTAGCAGAAATGGACAAAAATAAGTGTTCAAAAATGTTGGTTTCTTGATCTAGAATTTAAATTTACTATTCTTGTCTCATTTTTACTCTGACAAGAGCACACTATATTGTTTGTTGACTTGTAGTTTACAAACCTATGTTTATTTCTTCTCTTAAAATATTTTTGAATAAAAAAACAATGGTATGTGCATACAATTGAATACTACTTTCCTATAAAAAAGATAAAATTATGAAATTAAACACTAAAAGGATGAGTTGAGAGAGTATTCTGCTAAGTGAATTCAACCAGAAGGAGAGAGATAGACATATATGTGGATGTAAAGAAAGAAACAAGGGGAATAACCAAAAGCCAAAGTAGCAGCATCTAAGAACTGGTCTACAAAATTAAACTCATCATGACAAAACTGGGGTGGGGATTGAGTTAAAGGGAGGTGTTGAGGCAGGGTTAGTAGTGAATGGGTTGGAAGGCAGACACGGGTGAAAGGAAATAGACATTCTGGTGGGGGATGTGGAAGTGGAATGATTTATTCATGAAACCCCATCACTGACAATATTATGAATTGTAAATCACTGCGCTTTAATTTTTTTAAAGCATAATGGATCTTTGAATGTACATGTCAAAGAAGAAAAGTGCCTCCAAACTAATTCGCTCCATCGGTCTCAATAAATCTTGACATTTCAGTCTCTGGTATTATATTTCATTTTCATATAAATTTACTACTAGTTATTTATGATTTTATGCGATAGTCTAGTCTCTAGTAATTTAATGGTGTATTTGTCTTAGTTTAGTTCCTAAGAACATTGTAATCAATATCTATTTCTGAGTGTTGAAATCTCTCCAATTTCTTTGTATAATCCCGTAGCAATATCTCTAAATCTACAAGTACAACTTCAAAACTTTGAAACTACAACTTCAACCATGCAATTCATATATATATATATATATATATATATATATATATATATACTATAGGATAGTACCTTATAAAATTATTTTTCTATGGTGAAAAATATTTTATTAGTCTTTAAAAACTGGCAATTAAAATATGGAATAAACATCTAATTCTTAGCAAGAAACTAGTCCTAATTCAGTACCTAGGAGTTAGGGTTACTGTTGACAGTTTATTGAGGACCATGTTGTGCCAGAAATTTAATACAGACCTCTTGTTTACAAAACATGCTCTCAGCCCATATTGTATACAACCTGACTCTTAGCTGTTTTGTTTAAGGGCCACACTGGGCGGCGCTCAAGGATTATACTCCTGGCTCTCAGCTAGAAATCACTCCTGGCAGGCTCAGGGGAGCATATGGGATGCCAGGGATCAAACCAGGTCTGCCTTGAGTCTGCCATGTGCAAGGCAAACTCCCTAACTCCCTACCACTGTGCTATTGCTTTGGCTCTTACCTGTTCCTTAATTGATTTATCTAAGTGTTATTAATCATCATACATTAATAACATTTATTAATCTATCAAGGGATAGAATTTTTTGTATAATGAAAGTATTAATGAATATTTCCATTATTGCTATTATTATGTGGTATTGAATCAAAACTTAAACTTTGAAATAAATAAAACTTTGTATTTTTATAAAATATTTGAGTATATGATATAATATGTGTTGTGTGTATACAACTAGGGTTAATTTAATAAAAAGAAGAAAAGATCTGTAGGAAACCTTGAGGAAAATTCATCTCATGGGAAAATAAGCAAGCTGAGTTAGTTTAAATTTTTCTTCTAAGAATACATATTCTGGGGGCTGGGAAGGCAGCGCTAGAGGTAAGGTGTCTGCCTTGCAAGTGCTAGCGTAGGACGGACCTCGTTTTGATCCTGCGGCGTCCCATAGAGTCCTCCCAAGCCAGGAGCGATTTCTGAGCGCATAGCCAAGAGTAACTCCTGAGCGAAAACGGGTGTGGCCCAAAAGCCAAAAAAATACATATTCTGATACATAAACGATGCTACGTGTTAACTGGCAAACATACCATGTCACATGGGTGCTCTGCCACTCATTGAAATTCACATTATAGGTTTACTTCTTATTTTTCCCCATACTATTTTCCATAGATAAAGAAGTAAGGGGCAGTTACATAATCATGTAATAGGCTTCAAAAGTAAAGGAAAAAAAAACAGTAAACATTATTTAATATGAATTTAGCTGGAAGAAAAAAATAGTTCAAGCAGGGAAAGTAAAAAAATGAGATAAAAATAAATGTAACAATATAAGATTAAAAATAATACTAATATTTATGGGGGCCGGGCGGTGGTGCTGGAGGTAAGGTGCCTGCCTTACCTGCGCTAGCCTTGGATGGACCTCGGTTCGATCCCCAGGTACCCCATATACCTGGTACTCCATATGGTCCCCCAGGCCAGGGGCGATTTCTGAGCGCATTGCCAGGAGTAACCCCTGAGCGTCACTGGGTGTGGCCCAAAAGCCAAAAAAAAATAATACTAATATTTATATCATTTGGGGGGGTCACACCCTGTAGCGCTCAGGGGTTACTCCTGGCTCTATGCTCAGGAATCACTCCTGGCAGGCTCAGGGGATCATATGGGATGCCACCATTGTTCTGCATGCAAGGCAAATGCTTGACCTCCATGCTTTCTCTCTGGCATATTTATATCATTTCAAAAGCCACTTATTCAGAAGCAATATTCGGTAGTACTGAGAATAAATTTGATTATTTAAAGATCTGATTATTTTGTCATGCAATGACTCTATTATACTAAACTTGAAAGAATTTACAGAGTTATGTAGTATACAAAATCAGTACATTTGTATGAATTGAAAGAAAGCAGTAGCAATCTAATAACTATTAAAGGAGAACATTTACAAGTGTATATAATAAATGAAAGTGTGTAAAACAGCTAATTCAGATGTACTTGGACAGGGATCATCTATGGTATTTTCCTAAAGAAATAACAAAAAAGTATAACCTGTGTCAGAGAGTGGTTCATAAAATAGAAACTAAATTAAAATAGCAAAGTAATAGATAAAAAATTAAAACAATTGCTAAAGCAAAATTGGTAGAGTCAAGAAATATTTTTTATCCTGTGCTGTCTTCGGCAGCACATATACTAAAATTGGAATGATACAGAGAAGATTAGCATGGCCCCTGCGCAAGGATGAGACGCAAATTCGCGAAGAAATATTTTTTATCCTTTGTGACACAAAAGAAATGGAAAATAAAGTGGAAAGGGAAATAAACTCATGGGGGAGTTTATGAGCTGCTAGGAAGTGATAATATAATACCAGATTCCTATTATACACAGTTTCCGCCCACTGAGTCTCTAAGAACTCAGGGTTTACTTACCCCAAAGGAGCACTTTATCTCTGAAATTGAAATAAAAGAAAGAATAGGCAAAATTTGCCCTCTACAAATAGAATTGAATGTTTCTTGCTGATGAAGTAGATGTTTGTTCTAGATTCTAATTGCCAGTTTTGAAAGACTAATAGAAATATTTTTCACTATAGAAACGTAATTTTTCAGAAGGTATCATCCTATAGTAAAGAGCAACGCATGTTGGAAGTGGTAGAGAGATTACTACTGACTTATACAAATAAATCTAAGGAATGTTTTAACACTCAGATGTAGATGCTGATTATAATGTTGTTAGAAACTAAGTCTTGGAGGTATTCAGAACAATAATATCCTTTGTAATATGTTGCTTTAAAGATAAATCAGACTTGAACTAAGCTCTAAATTTCCGAGACAGGAAGACAGAAAACGACATATTCAAGTGAAGACATTGAGCAGATGGAATAACCACGTACTGTCTCTCTGGAACAAGAGTTAAATGTTAACCAACCAAGGAGCTAGAATGATAGCACAGTGGTTAAGGCATTTTCCTTGCACAAGACTGACCAGGGTTTGATCCTCAGCTTGTCTTCCCATATGGTCCTTGGAACTTGCTACGAGTGGTTTCTGAGTGCAGAGCCAGGAGTAACCTCATGCTGCTGGATGTAGCACAAAACCAAACTTGATAAAATATAATACATATACACTCAGAGGCTCTCAGGGATACTCCTGGGTCTGTGTTCAGAAATAACTCCTAGCAGGCTCGGGGGACAATATGGGATGCCAGCGATGAAACCTGGATTGCCTACATGCAAGGCAAACATCCTCCTTGTTGTACTATCTCTCTGTCCCCATTATTTATATTCCTGGCATAATAATAACTAAGTACCATGGATTAGAGAATTTCCAGAATTATTTATTGCTTTTAATATGTAAGGGTACTTACATATGTAAATATGACAGAGACTAGAGGAAGGAAATTCAGGGATATTAAATTATAGGTGAACACATGCAATTAGGTATTAGCACAGTTTACCTGGCATTTCCAATGCATGCACTTAAAAATACTGATGCAGGAATTATAAGATTCTACTTTCCTTTATTAATAACTTTTAAACAAATATGCAAATGGATTTAATGGGCTATCTTTTGAGACATTAAAATATTGACAGCCAGAGGAGTTTATTTCATTATGACTGAGCTGTGAGATGTGGCAGTACTTCTCAGGAGCGGATTTGGATGGTGCTAGAACAAAATACCACTACACCTCTGCGCTACCTTTAATTCTCTGCTCTAATTCTTTTTATTTCACATGTAAGAATGCATTTATTTTTTGTTAAAAGAACTTAAGCATTTTGATGACATTGAAATAGCCTCAATATTCAAGGAATGGGAGCCAGTAGAAATTATACTGATAAAATAAGCTCTGTGGATATCCCCATACTTAATAATACAGAAAAAAGTACATTTGACTTCGAGAATGTCTACAAAAGAATATTCATAAGTCTGTATTTTAGAATTCAAACTCTGAGCTGGGATGGTCTGTAGAAACTCAAGCACATGGTAACAATATTTAAAGGGCATCTGAATATTATTTTTGGGACATCTTGACAATATGTAGTTAACAATGTATCCTAGTTATTTGCTTTCAGTAGCCCAGTGTTTTACAGAGAATTCGTTTTCTTTTTTTTTCTTTTTTGGTTTTTGGGCCACACTTGGCGGTGCTCAGGTGTTAATCATGGCTCTGTGCTCAGAAATCTCTCCTGGCAGGCTCGGAGACCATATAGAATACGAGGGATTGAAACGGGATCCATCTCAGGTTGGCTGCACTCAAGACAAATGCCTTGCCTCTGTTCTATCACTGAGGCCTCAGAATTCTGTTTTCTGAGCATATTCTAATGTGAAAATATTTGGAAGCACTGTTCTAATAAAATATAATTTCACTGCATTCATATACAGATGTCGATACATATATAATACAAGTGTCGAATAAACCATTTTTAACATCTTCAGTTTTTTTTCTGCAGCTTATCTACTTTTGATTTTATTCACTTTTAGGTAATGCTTCCAGGAAAAGTTATTAAAACTTAATTATAACAAAGTACTAAAGCACAGAATTATTTTCTTTCACAGGATTTCTCAGTAGAAACTAGCCTTGCTTTGGTGCATTTTTCACAATAGAAACCTTTTCATCCAGAATGGAATAGATTTTTACATCCAGCTTGCCACCTGCTTGCTATAGATTCCCAGCAGGCATACACCTCTCTAGGTCATTAATTTTTTTCTCATTTCATTTCATGCATATAATGAATTGCTATTGGTTGTTGTTTTGGGATATGAGTGAATTGTAGCTGTCATCTCTAGGGTAGGATTAGTTCCTGCTATTTCTGATGCTATTTGTCTTCATTAATCTTCACTCTTGCTCCATTTGACCTACATAGGTTAACGTGACTTGAATAGCTTAATGTGCCTATCTGTTACCAACTAAGATAGAAAGACAGGCATATGAAGCAGACACAATTTCCTATAAATCTAAATTATATGAAATCCTTTAAATTATTTGAAATCCTTTATATGTGTCATTTTATTGTTATTGGTAATTTAGCCCTGTTTGCTTTTAGGTAAATTTTATGATGACTGCTAACCACTTAATTTTTATACCACAGATGTGTGGGTGTAAAAAACACTTCACAGATTCCTGAATTCTGAAATTTTTAAGAACATTTTTAAATTTAATTCAACAAACATTTTAAATTCCAAATATTTTCCCTAGTAGTTATTTTACTATATTGAAAATTCTTGAGGTGGGGTAGAATGGTTTTATTTCTTTCAAACTTCAACTCTCACATTATATATGTGTGTGTCTATATATCTATATATATATATATATCTATAGACACCTGTATATATGTATATATATACATGTATATAAGGTCATTGAGGAGGCAATAAAATGCAAACACACACAAGTTAATTGTCTTTAAGAGATGCAAAATTAAGTCTTTTCCAGAGGATATAATTCAAAAAACTAGAAGCTTTGCGTACATGATCTATTTTAATGCTTTACCATGAAATGTAATTAGGCATTATCACCTTTAATAAAGCTCAGAGAGATGAAGAAATACAGCACATAATTTTGTTTATAATATAGTTCATACAAGAAGACAGATTCAATGGTTATTTCTTTTAATTTACTATCCTTCAAATGAATAAATTGGCAACCTGTCAACCATAAGGCAAATAATATTCAATTTATCTTACCGTATTTTCTGCCATGGAAGAAGACCCCCTACTTTCCCTCTTAAAATATAGGGTTTGGGCTATATTTGCTATATGACTACTCTCTTTTAACTCACTCAAAATGGAAAATTTAAAAAGGAAGAGAAAAAGAGCACACCTCTCAAAGGTTAACAGTATATGTTTAATAAAGCTAGACTTTAGAGTGCCAACAATTATTTCACATTTGTCATTTGTAGTGAATGACTGATTTTTTTAATTGTGATCTACAGAATACAGAGAGGGGGCTCCTCCAAGAGCAGCTGACTGGGGTGCAGCGATTAATAGGACAGCTAGAGGAAGACAGACGGACTCCTCTGTGTCCCATAAAAGTTGAACAGAGGACTGTGCACTGGAAAGCCACAAACCATCGATGACACTCAGCTGCTGGATGGGATGCAGCTCTCAGTAACCCAGCTCATCTGTGTCCCCTGAAAGATGAATAAGAAGAAGCAGAGGACTGAGTGATGATGCCTGGCAGTTGAATGGGATGCGGTGTTAAGAGAGGGGCTGATCATTCGTCCCTGAATCTGATAGTAAGTTTCAGCATGCTGTATTCTGGCGTAGAAGACGACCCCCGACTTTTAAGAAGTTTTTCATGGGTTAAAAAGTCATCTTATGGGCCGAGCGGTGGCGCTGGAGGTGCTAGCCTTGGACGGACTCCGGTTCGATCCCCCGTGCCCCATATGGTCCCCCATGCCAGGGGCGACTTCTGATCGCATAGCCAGGAGTAACCTCTGAGCGTCACTGGGTGTGGCCCAAAAACCAAAAAAAAAAAAAAAAAACCCAAAAAAACAAAAAACAAAAAACAAACAAACAAAAAAAGTCATCTTATACGTCAGAAAATATGGCATATTATTTTTTGGAAGGAGACTCCCAAGTACTCTTCAAGAGTCTGAGTGATAAGAAGCCCTAGTGGTACTTTTTATAAAATGAAAGTATTTAAGAATACAAAGTTCAGATTTTGTGGGATCAGGTGTTACCTAACTCATCCAGGAAGTGCTGCAGGGGCCTATAGGGTGACGCCACACAATACTGTCATCATGTGTTTCTGAGAATGAAAGTCTGTCCATGCACCACAGTCACATATTAGTCATGAACCCTGACAACTCTATTATATTATTGTCTAAGTTTTGCTATTAATTCATGCATTTGAGTAAATATTTTTGATATTCTGTTTTATTGCATCATTGTTCTTTTGATACAATTTCTGCTTTTAGTAAAAATATATTTTAAAACATGGCTTTAGTGTGCTTTCTATTGTAATCCAAATAGTAAGCCTTTATATTGCTTCTTTCTTCATAAAAATATATAGTATATTTATATTTTTGTAGCTCCTGGTCAATATATTAATTTAATGATTACTTCAAGGAGCCACAAGATAGTTTTATTGACACCACAATTTTTGAAATTGTCATGTATTGACAATTATAAATTATAATTTACATATTATTGCTATAACAATATTTATGATTTTTGATAATATTGACATTCAGAAATCTGAATAATTAATTACTAAAAGTATTTATATACCTAAAATTTAAAATATATTTATAATATGTGCAAACAATAAAAGCATAATTTGTTCCCTAATTTCCAATGTAAAATAAAAATAGCAATTTAATTAGTAAAAATATGGCACAGCTTACTTTGACCGATATTTTTGGGGGGGGGCCACACCCGGTGACGCCCAGGGGTTACTCCTGGCTATGCGCTCAGAAATCGCTCCTGGCTTGGGGGACCAAATAGGAACCAGGGGATCGAACTGTGGTCCGTCCTAGACTAGCGCAGGCAAGGCAGGCACCTTACCTCCAGCGCCACCACCCCACCCCACCTTGACCGATTTTTCCTAGACATATCATTCTATATTACTCAAACTAACTTTAAAAATTCAATAATACATTTATAGTTTTTATATCAAGGTCATTAATTCATTTTAATGCATTCAATTTTATGGTTTTTATCTTTTTTTAAACACCATGATTACAGATATGACTATAGTTGGCTTTTATTCACAAAAAGAATACTTATTCACTGCTGGTTCAAATGTTTGCTGTCTAGTCCAGCCTTTCTGGAAAATAAGTAGGGCATTTATCTTGCACATGGCCAAACTGGGTTTGATCCCCAGCCACATATTGTCCCCTGAGTTTACCAGGAGTAATTTCTGAGTGCAGAGCCAGAACTGTGGTCCAAAAACCATAAATAAGAAAATACATTAGGGTTTTAATTTAATCATAATTCCTTCTCACTTTATTATTTATTTATTTTTAAATTTTTATGGAAACCATTGTGAATTACAAGTCCTTTATGTTTGGATTTCAGACGTACAAAGACAGTGAATTAGGGCAATTTATACCACCATCGTTGACCTCCCTCTATCAAAGCTCCCAGTATGCATCCTAAACCTCCACTGTTATCCCCCTTGTCTGCCAGTGTAACAGAACATTTTAAATTTAGATTGTTAGAGTTTGGATCTCTTGATTCTATTGTTGTTGACTTTGGCCTTTTATAAACTTCACCAATGAACCATAGGCCACTTGGCCCCTGGCCACCATCCTCTTTTTATCTTTGTTTTCATCTATTAAAAAATAAGATGACATTTGATTATACCAGTGTCTCTTATTCTTTCTAACACCAAAAGACTATGCCTTTATGTCAATCAGCCTCAGCAAACCACTCTCAGTTAAGTAACAATTAAAATAAAAAATGTCCCCTGAGGGGCACTGGATTGGCAGTTAAAAACCATTTGTATTTATTTTATAGATGCAGTTTCATCACTCTTCATAGTAGCAATGTGCCTTAAACAAGAGTTTGGAGATTTCTCAAAATATTCTTGGAATCACATGTTAGGAAACACTGTTAGAATCTTATCCTGGAGAAGTTGAATTGTACTTTTTGAGTTTCAGTTTACCTATCAGGGTAGTTTCATCTGCTTAGTTTGCCAATATATCTGTTGAACTTAGGAAAAGTCTAATATATCAGTATATGGAAAAAGTATTTGATAAAGACTACAACAAAATGTTTGATTACTTTCTATTGAAGAATATCACTAACATTTCAGTACAGCAATACATCTGACAGTACTGGATACTGATTACGGTTCTTAGTAAATAAGAACTTTCGTATCTCCTTTTTCATTCCCTAAAATAGACAATATTCTAGCTATGATGCAGTGGATGGTTTTATTAAACTAAAATAAATTGTAACAAACAAGAAAAATTAGTTTAGTCTTTCAACATTATAAATGTAATATCCACAGTTCACACTGATTTGTTTAACCAATGATTTTAAAATGAAACATTAACTATTTCAATAGCCATTGAAATTTTGTCATAGAATATTATGCTGCCTTTGTTTGCTACCATAAATTAAATTAAATTATATAAGCAGTTTCATATTTCTGAGGACCATGGGTAGTCTGCCTAATATTTGGAATTATTTTATTTAGAAAAAATAAGACAAAACATTCTTTTAGATAAATTATTTATATAAATCCCAATGGGCTATGCTTTTATTTCAAATTGTGAAAACTTCTCTCATTTGTGTACCACATAAATATGTAGATTGAAGAATTAGACAAAACTTTGTTTAATTGCAGGTTTTCAGGCCCTGACACAGAACTTTTCACTTCTCTTTATTACTAGGTCCTATTTAATTGAATGTTTAACCCCACAAAGAGAGCTTCTGTATAAGAGAAGAATCACTCAAGAATTTGTAAATAACCCAGAGTCAACATAATACTGAACTGGGAAAAACAAGTTTTGCTCTGAGAACAGACACAAGGTTAAGAAATCCACTTTACTACTATTATTAAATGGTTTTGGAAGTCCACACTGAAGCAATTAGACATAAAGAAGAAATTAAAAGAATCCTAAAAGGAAAAGAAAACAAATTACCATCAGTAGATGATAATATACATATGTCATCATGAAAATTCCACTAGAAAACTCTTAAAAAACAAGTGTAGTAAAATTACAGGCTATAAAATAAATACACGAAATATTTATTTCATATATATTCATATATTTCATTTTTTGGGGGGTTTTGGGTCACACCCGACAGTGCTCAGAGGTTACTCCTGGCTCCATGCTCAGAAATTGCTCATATATTTCATTTCTAAATGTAAACAGTGACCTAGAAAAGATAGAAATAAAAACATTTATTCCAGTATTCCTGGGGCTAGAGAGATAGTACAGGGATTAATGCATTTATTTGCCTTGCATGCGGCTGTGTGATTTGATTCTTGGCATTGCATATGGTCTCCCTAGCACTGTCAGAGTTACTCCTGAGTAAAAGGCCAGGAATAAACATGACTACTACCAAGCATAGCCTAAAACCAAAAATGAAAAAGTCAAACAGTGCCCTCAAAGGAATCAATTTAACAAAGAAAATGAAAAACCTATAAGTAAAAACTATAATCATCTATGAAAGAAACAGAAGAGGATACCAGGAAACAGAACAGTATTCTACATTCATGAATTAAAAGAATTATTATCAAAATGAATATCTTACTCAAAAAATTATACAGATTTATTGAAACTCTTATTAAAATACCAATGATATTCTTTAAGAAACTTAAAAATAAATTGAAGTTAACTTCAAAAATGTAACAGGATGTTTAGAAAATTATGAAGTTAAATATATTTTATATATGTATTGAGTAACATATATTGGTATTTTGGTTTAAATCTGGCTGGAGTAGAATTCAATTTGCTACAGGCAGGTATGTCTTATGTCCTGTAATATGTTGCTGGTGCCTAAGTGTCACATATTAAGACTTTCTGTGTGGTTGTTATTTATGGTCCTACAAATTCTAATGGAAATTATGAGAAGAAAAACATTTCATTCATTAAAGACTTTCTTTTTCACTCATTAAAAGAAGGAGGCTGAGGGGTGCTTGAAACAGCTTGGTGATGAGGTGGGATCCTGAGAATATAAAGCAGGTATGGGGAATGTGGTGTTAAAATGTTTTATGAATTAAACCCTATCAGGCATAATGTAGTAGAACTGTAAATCAGAGTGATGAAAACTAAAATACAATAAAATAAAGGGTTATTTCCCCTCCAAAAAAAAAAAAAGTTAAGTGAATTGGGTTACAGAACTAGTATAGGAGTTAAAGCATTTGGCCAAGTACATTTTCATGTATTCAACATTCAGAGATATATACTTGATCCGTTATGTCCTACCTAGATATCCAGTTTCCTGGCTGCGTGGGTTGATGTAACCACAATCTTTGATGATTAGATTTACATCTTGTTCAAGAAAAGAGTGAGTCTATGGAGCTGGCCTGATTCGAATTTGGCAATTGCTTTTGTGCCAGCTGCCAGGCCTCCCAAAAGAAGGAAGATACGAAGGGTATCTCCAATGGGAATTATAGAGTTCAAAATAATAACTTTAGTTTACTATTTTAATAAAGTTTAAATTCACAATGATAACATAATTTGAAGTGTTATATAAAAGGAAAATTGTTATAAAAATAGATCAAATTAAGCAAATACTAAAAAACTACTCAGCCAATAATTTTAAGTGACCATTGAAAACCCTAACTGCACGTTCTTAAAGTATAACATATTTTATAATTTTACCATCTCTCAAAACATTATAATGTAAACCCACAATTAAATTATCAATAAGATGGCAAAACTTTTTAGTTTAATTTTTATTCATTGTTGCTATTCAATTTTTAAATTGATGCTATTCAATTTGATGCTATTTGTTTATACCCTATATACTCGAGTATAAGCCGACCCCCCTAATTTTACTCTAAAAACTGAGAAAACTTAGTGACTCTAGTATAACCCGAGGTAGAAAATGCAGCAGCCACTGGTAAATTTCAAAACTAAAAATATATACCCAAAACAATTACAATAATTGAGGAATCAGTAGGTTAATTGCTTTTCAATATTTTTTGCTAAAGAAAAACTGTAACCTAGCAACAATAACTTCAAATTTTAAATAAAGTGCAGAAAACCATAACTTAACAGGTAATCAAGCTAAATCACAAAGGTCAAAATCCTTCAAAACTGTATTCCTCTTCCTCCTCATCTGTATGTGCAAACAGAGCTTCAATTGGATATCTGATGTGAGGGTATCAGTAAAGACATTGTCATCATCACTGAGTTTGCAGATATCATCACTGCTGTCGTGCAGTGTATTGTGGGTTAAATAGTTCAGGGGCAAACAGTTTAGTTTAGCCGTCTATCCAGCTCATCTATGACTTGTGAACTGAGCTGAAGCACTACCCCCTCCAGCAGGTGGTAAAAGATAACTGGAGACTACGTGCATTTGATTCGATGCACACTCACGGAATCAAATAACCTGTATGACCCAAATATAAGCAGAGTTCTGGATTTAGGGCACAAATTTTTGTGCTGGAAAAACTTGGTTTAAACTTGGGTATATATGGTATGTTGATTTTCATGTATTCCACATTCAGAGATATATACTTGCTGAGAACTTTTTCTCTTTCTTATTTTCTTTTTTTTTTAGGCCACACCCTTTAGATGCTCAGGGGTTACTCCTGGCTAGGAGCTCAGAAGTTGCCCCTCGCTCGGGGGGACCATATGGGATGCCGAGGGGATTGAACATGGTCCTTCCTTGGCTAGCGTTTGCAAGGCAGACAACTTACCTCTAGCTTCACCTCACTGGCCTCTCTTATTTTCAATGTCATTATCTTATATCTTAGCTTATCTTACATCTTATAGTATCTTATATCTTAAGATATATAATATATTTTATAATATCTTATAATATAACATAACATATAATATTGTACTCTTTTAGGTGAATGAAAGTCTCTAGATTTTTTTATTATAAGATTTAGTGGGGCCCGGGAGATAGCATGGAGGTAAGGCGTTTGCCTTTCATGCAAAAGGTCATCAGTTCGAATCCCGGTGCCCCATATGATCCCCCGTGTCTGCCAGGAGCAATTTCTGAGCATGGAGCCAGGAGTAACTCCTGAGCACTGCCGGGTGTGACCCCCCCCCCCAAAAAAAAGATTTAGTAAACACAAACAAATTGAAAAGTGTTCCTGGAGTTTTTATTTGTAAATAATGAAATGTTCATGCATCATTAAAATAAAAAAGTAGAAGGTACAACAATAAAGTATTTCATGTGCTCAGTTACAACCATTTATTAATTAATGCTTATGCCAAAGGATTGCATTGGAGAAGTCATTAACAAAGCAATTTCTTAACATTTTAATATGAATTAGTGGTACTCACTAAAATACACGTTTTTACCTAGGAACACAGAATGATTCTCAAAGTTGTGATAGTATTCATTTTCCTTCTTATCATATCTTACTAACTTGTTTACAGAATGGGCTCTTGTTCCTGCATTTGTACTGTCCACTAATAGTTATGACCATAGCTACAATTTCAAAGTACTGTTCTATAGCCAAATATTTATATAAGGCTATAAAATGTCAAGTCATAAAGTACAGAAAATACAAATATTCATAAACCCTTTCATACTCAGCAACCAATCTAGACATATTTGTGCCTTATTGTTTTTCTATTGAGTCAAATGCATCATTAGGTAATAAATACCATAAGTTTGAAAACTGTAAGCAATTTCTCAGGCTTTATTTTACATAATTTTCACTAAATAGATGAAAACGACTTTTTTGCTCCAGTGCAATATATAGTTATGATGCATTCAGTATAAATGCTGAATTTTTTTAAAAGAAAAAGTGTTGAACTGATTATAGAACTAAGTAAATAAGGATATAGTACAATGCACATGCTCATCATAGATAATTTTAAGAATTAAACCTGCCATATTCTTTCTAAACTTCAGATCATATGAGCTAACGTATGAAATTCAGTAAGGGCAAGACAAATGTTAGATGACAAGTGCATCAATTTATTTTTTTATTTTTCAAATGCAGTGATTATGGCAGTTTTAAAGAACAAAAATGGTAGTATATCAAACATTGTTAACAAACTATTTAGCATTGCTTTGTATAAGTTTGCTTTAAGAGCATATCTTCACAGTGATATTTCAGAAAGGCTGAAAAATGGTTAGCATAAAATATTTCTATCTGGTCTATTTTAATTTGTATGCAAAATTCATCACAATATATCTGCAACTATAAAATTACAAACTCTTTCTAGATGTAACTGCAGTTCTCTTATGATAGAAAAAGGTTTTGGAAGACATCTACAATAAGGTAAGGCTAAATAAAATAGAATTTGAGAAACAAACACATTCTGAGCTATGGCAATGTCAATGAGTTTAACAGAGACAACTAACAAACTCAAAAGAATGATTTTCAATAAACTTAGTAGAGGAGAACGTGGTAGTGAATAAAACAAATATTTCAAAATAGATATTATACTTGATATAATAATTTTGGCACTTCATGGAACATTTGTTTTTCCAGGGACCAGAATTGGTATAAAAGTTGATCAGGTTTTCACATACTTTGTATACATTGTACTTGAGTACTGGCAAACACTGAAACACAGTAAAATAAACATTCCCATATATTTGCACATGCATGCAATAGTCAAAGTGTTTACTCTTGAAGATGGTTCTTTGCAGTATTTGTTTCAAGCATTCTCTTCAACAGATCTCATTTCGGATTTAAGTCTAACGAATTCTTTAGCCACATCATCACTGGTTCTTTGTGAAAGTATTCTAAGAATAGTCAAACCAGTTTCATCCATAGAGACATTTTTCAAAAGAGGATACCATGCTCCATAGCTCTTCTTTTCAGCTATGTTCTGTAGCTGAATAACTGTCATTCCAATAATTCGATCTTCTCGAGCAAAGCAGTAATCTTTCACGGAGAGATGCAGTTCATAGGATCCTGGATGGTTTTCATTACCCAGAATGCTAGTGGATTAAAATACACGAAATTTTAGTTACTTCACTTAGACATCAATATACTTCTAAATTACTATTGAAATTTGATATATTTATTAGTATATCACAAATTGAGTACCATTCTATTAATTCCACTGAAATGTCCATTAAATCGTACTTAAGAAGCTATTACTTGGACATGTAATTTAAAAATTCTCTAGTCCTAGACAGAAATAGAAGATCATTCCGAGTATTCTTTGCTGATTGGGTTTCAAACATTATACTAAGAACTAGAACTAAAATATTATGAGATATTAAATCATAGGATGGTCTCTTCATTGATATAGGATTAAAGGTAATTGGCTTTGAGTTATAGATTCTGGGTGAATTCTCTCTGCTTTTACAACATCAGTTATTGTTATTTACATTTTCTATGCCTTAGATTCATAAACACATTAATAACACAGAGACCATACCTTGGGGGTAAGGGAAATATTTCATACTCTTAATTAGTAGTATATAAGTTTCCAAAATCACTGTCTCTGCCAGATGGCATTTTCTGATCTAATAATATTTTACACAGTGTCCCTCAAAGCAGCATTGCTACTGAAACTATGTATGTTATAGATAATTTGCAATTTTATTTATGTTGTGAAAACTTGGTGGGAATAAAATGATTAGGATATTATTATAAGAGTCAAATACTTTGAAGAGCCTGTGTAGCAAGGATAAGTATATTCATTAATAATATGGCAAATAGAAGTGACTAAAATAAAAAAATTCTAGGACACATAAAAAACAAAAAAAATTTAAGAAACTATTTTGAAGTTCATCTATAAGTACCAAGTATATAGTCTTAGGTTTCCCCATTTTATTTATTTTAAAATCACTTTATTGAGATTCCACTAGTTGCATTAATATGCAGATAATTCTTAAGTAAGAATCAACTGAAATATTTTACATTTCTTCTTGGATAATTAATGTATATCTTTAGATTAAATAAAAATAATTTTCAGCTTCTTATTCCATTCTCTCAGCATATCTCTGTTTACTCAATTAGTAAAGTCAAAACTCTGTGGGTTATTCTGTTTTAGTGGGGGGGGGCACACCCGTTCATGCTCAGGGGTTACTCCTGGCCATGCACTCAGAAATCACTCCTGGTTTGGGGGACCGTATAGGACATCATGGGATCGAACCTCGGTCCATCCTAGGCTAGGCCGCACAAGGCAGACTCCTTACCTCTAGTTCCACCGTGTTGGTCCCTATGGGTCATTCTTGATTTTACTCAGTACTAGATATATGCCATTTACCTAGTTTAATCTGCTCTCCTCATTTCTCTTTACAATGTGAGGTTAATTTGTAAGTACTTCAGCTCTGGGATTTTCTATGTTTTGA
>PVKC010020542.1:0-18573 GCA_004027635.1 Crocidura indochinensis
GGAGCAATTTCTGAGCATGGAGCCAGGAGTAACCCCTGAGCACTGCCGGGTGTGACCCAAAAACAAAAAACAAACAAACAAACAAAAAAAGAAGCATTAACAGTAACCCCCTAAAAGATATATTAACAGTGGTTAATTGGGAAGTGACCATAAAGTGTTAGTTTTGATTTTTACTTTTAGAAAGGATCTAGTTAGAATTCCCTTTTGGTATTCTGTTGATAATGATAGTGGTTTCCCCCCTAAATTTATAGCCCATTATTTCAGTCATATTTATTAGTTTTATTAAAAATACCTGAGAGTAAGGCCAGAGAGAGCCCAAGAGGCATATGCTTTGTGTACAGGAGTGTCCGGGTTCTATCCCAGGTACCACTTGATTCCCTAAGCACAGAGCTAGAAATAGCCCCAGAATATTCTAGCACTGAGTATTCTAATTATTGAACATATTAGCCCATCAATATGTCTTTAATTTTTCCCCTTAATCAAACTGGATAAAACCTTAGAGTGAGGACCTGGACTTTTTTTTCTGATCTTAATAAGGAAGCATTCAGTATTTTAGCATTCAGCATTACATTATCAGATAATTTTCTTTTGTAGATGGCCTGTTAAAAGTTGATGGATTTCCTTCTACTCATAAATTCTTGATTTATTTTTATTAAATGAAAATTAAAATTTTAAATCAAAAATTTTATTTTTGGGCCAGAGACATAGTACAGCAAGTTAGGCATACAGCCAACCTGGGTTTAATTCCCAGGCACTTCACATGGTCCTCTGAACACCATCGGGAGTGAACTTGAGCATTGATGCAGAAGAAACTGCAGAGCTCGTTGTGCCCCAACCTCCACTTCAATGTTGTGGCCCATTCCCCACTCCAATTAATATTTTTAAATTAGTTAAATGTACTTAGCAGGTCCCCACTTTAACTGTGTGTGTAGAGTGATTTCTTATCCACACTACTGTGCAATCAATCGTCCCCCAACTTCCATCCTTTTCTACTTCCAAAATGAAAACTTTGTATATGTTAAACAGCTCTCTATTCTTGCCTAGTCCTAGTTCCAAATAGCTACTTTTCTACTTTCTGTTCCTAGGAATTAAACTGTCTCATTTTCTTATATAAATGAAATCATACGATAGTTGTCTTTTTGTAACTTTGAGTATGGTTTTGTAATATTGAATATGGTATTGACATTTCACTCACAAGTCTTCAAGGCTTATATTGTAACATGTATTATAATTTAAAAAAATGAATAATATTTTATTTATGTCTCTACAACCTTTTATTTATCCAGTAATCTGTCAGGAGATGTTTGGTTAGCTTTCAGCCTTTGCCCATTTTAAATAATACTGCCATAAATTTCTATATAAAGGTATTCTAAATCTCTGCTTTAAGATATTTTGGAGCATATATTCAAAAGTGAATTTGTTTGCTTTTGTGGTAATTTTGCTAATTTACTGAGTTACCACTAAACAGTTTTCCATAGTTGGCGGGCTATGTGCATGAGTGCTTTACTTTTTCTTGGACCTTTCTTGCAAATATTGATGTGTTTGTTTACCTCTCCTAGTGCTGAGCTCAGTAGGCTCAGGACCTACAAAGACCACACCCAGCTAAGGTTAAGCAAGCTACGTTGCATATGGTACGAGGAACTGAACTCAAGCCTCACACACTTTTCACATATGTTCTTCCATTTGAACTATCTCCCCGGTCCTCCGTTTGAAAATTAGTTTTAAAATAATTATCATAATTTTTAAGGTGATTTCTAGGTATTTGATGTTTAGAGGTTATTTCAAATTGGTTTTTGGGTCACACCCGGCAGTGCTCAGGGGTTACTCCTGGCTCTATGCTCAGAAATTGCCCCTGGCAGGCACAGGGGACCATATGGGATGCCAGGATTTGAACCACCGTCCTTCTGTATGGAAGACTAGCACCTTACTTCCATGCTATCTCGCCGGTCCCTAGAGTAGACTGTTTGATTTATCTCTTCTATTTCATTGCATGTTGAATTTCAACAGATTTTTTTTGTATATTGATTTTGTAGCTACTACTTTGGTCTACTGATTAGTTGTTTCTGAGTTTATGGATATATATAGACATATATATATAGACATAGATATATATATGAACATGTATTATGTATGTATGTATATCCACCACTAGTGATAGTTAGACTTGTTTTTCAATATGAATCCCTTTTATTTCTCTTTGTTGTCTAAATGCTCTGGGAAAACTTTCTAAGACTTTATTTGATAATAGTGTATAGTACATATTAACCATTTGACGTGCAAATATTTTCACTCATTCTATGGGTTGCCTATTCACTATATGGGAAGCCAGGATTCTAACCACTGTCCTGCATAATGTCCTTTTTATTCACAGAAGGTTTAAATTCTTCTGAAGTATACCTCGTCTATTTTTTCTTTTATTGTCTATTTTTAGTGATGCATACACGATAAAGACATGATCCAACTTCATTTTTTTGACTGTAAATTTCCAGTTTTCCAACCACCTTTGTTTTGTTTTGCCCCCTTTTTTTTTTCCTGAGTCATATTCAGTGTATCTCAGGGATTACTGCCAGTGTTTATCTCAGAGATTCCTCCTAGAAATAATGTGATTCCAGAGATTGAACCCAGACCTCCTGAATAGAAAGCATATGCTCAGTCCATTGCTGAATGGATTTCAGATCCTTGTTGAAAATCATTTGTAAAGGCTCTTTATTCTATTATATTAATTTCTATGTTAGTACTATATAGCTAGCCAAGTAAAAGATTAAAATGCAAAATTACTAATAAGGCTACTGTTGAATGCTATTTTACTAAATTCAGATTCTGTTTTGATTACTACAAAGTCTTAAGTTTTTAAAATCAGAAATTTGAGACTTCCCATTTTGTTTTTAACCTTGTTAAATATTTGGCATCCTTTGAGATCCCATTTCAATTTTAGTATGAATTTTCTGTTTTTGAAAAATAACACAAAAATTATATTTAATTTATAGATTGATAGGGGTGATATTGAAAATCAATCTGTGTCCTAAAATGAATATGTGATGTGATATAATTTAATTTACTAATGTTTTATTTTGTTTAGCACTGTTTAGTAGTTTTCAACTTATATGTCTGTCACTTTCCTTGGTTCAGTTTTATTCCTTAGTATTTTTAGTCTTTTTTTTTTTTTTTTTTGGTTTTTGGGTCACACTCAGCAGCGCTCAGGGGTTACTCCTGGTTCTATGCTCAGAAATCGCCCCTGGCAGGCACAGGGGACCATATGGGAAGCCAGGATTCTAACCACTGTCCTGCATGCAAAGCAAACACCTTACCACCATGCTATCTCTCTGGCCCATTTTTAGTCTTTTTGATGTTGCTGTAAGTGAAGTATTTTTTTTTTTTTTTTGGTGGTGATTGTTTCATGTATTGATTGAATAACACAGTTGACATTTATCTTTACATAGAATCTTACAATTTTGTTGATTTTATTTATGAGTTCTAACAGGAATATTTATCTCTGTGTGATATTAAGGGTTTTCTGCATAAAAGAACATTTAATCTATGATCTAAGATTTCTTTTTCTATTCAAGTTTGGGTGCCTCTTATTTCTTTTACTCAGCCAGTTTCTCTGGCTTGGAAGTTGATTGTATAGAAGTAACAAGAAAAGAGAAGTTATGTTTGCCTTTTATTACATTACATTGTTGTCTTTTTCCTGACTTTAAGGAGGAAATTCTTAGTTTTATCACGAATATGATATGATCTATTTATGTGTGACCTTGTCTTAATGAAGTCATTTTCTTATAGTTCTTATTTTTATAGGTATTTTGTAATAACAATGTTGAATTTTATCAAGTATCTCTTTAAATTGATTCACATCATGTGCTTTATCCTCATTCATTCAGTTAATATTTCATTGAGATTTATATGCTGAATCAGCTTCACATTTGAAGAATAAGTCCCAGTTTAATTTCTTTATTTTTATTTTTTATAAATTCTTTAATTGTATCACCAAAATTTTTTTTATTTTTTTAATTTTTTTTTAATTTTTTTTGGTTTTTGGGCCACACCCAGTGACGCTCAGGGGTTACTCCTGGCTATTTGCTCAGAAGTTGCTCCTGGCAGGCACGGGGGACCATATGGGAACCGGGGTATCGAACCGTGGTCCGTCCAAGGCTAGCGCAGTAAGGCTGGCACCTTACCTGCAGCGCCACCGCCCGGCCCCATCACCAAAATTTTTTAATATGATCAAAGTAATTCTTTAATTGAATCAATTACACCATGAGTAATTGAATCATACAGTTACAAAGTTGTTCATGATTCAGTTTTAGTCATGCAGTGTTTAACACCCTTCATCACTGCACATTTTCTGTTACCAGTATTTCTAGTTTTCCTCCTGCCCTTCCCCCTGCACTCTCCCCAGCTTGTCTCTGTGGCAGATATTACCCTCTCTTTCTCTCTGTTTTTTTTTCCTTTTAGACACTGTAGTTTACAATATTGTTAATGAAAGGGTTACCCTGCATTGTTAAATGACACCCTGCTTTTACCCAAAACAAAGACATTGTCCCAACTTCCTTTTTCCTTTTCACCTATCCCTTTGATGTGTAAAATTTTACCTAGATCTCACTCAACTGGTAGAATAAAGAGAGGTTTTGGTTTTAGCTTGGCACATGGAGTAAGACACAAGAAGTCATTGGGGTCTGATATCGCTAGGATTTTTGAAGCAAGTATGGACACCCTGGCTCCACCATATCTTCCTTTTTCTGGGAAGCCTAGTAGTTGTAATCATGCCCACAAATACAGCTGCTATGTTTGAACAGGGCCAGCTCCATAGACTCACTGTTTTATCAAGAAAAAAAAATGTAAACCAACCCATGAAAGATCATGGGTATACTGGCCACTCAGAAAAAAACTAGAAATCTCAGGAGGAGAGGGAAGGCTAAGACCCCACCCTGCCAAAGCCATGCTTGCTGCTTCCATCACCTATTTACCTAATAGCCTTGCCTCGCCATTGACCACACGTCAGACTTCAGGTACACTAGTTTGGGCCTGATATCACCAGGGCCTTTTGAATGGTGCAGGCACTATCTCCCCATATCTTACTTATTCTGGGAAGCCTGATATTTGTGGTCATGTCCACAAACACAACATCGCAATCAAATTGGTCTAGATGCATAGACACACTGTTTTCTTGAATGAGATGTATACTGGTCATACAATAGTAAACTGGACATCTCAGGAGGAGAAGGTAGGTCAAGCCCCCACTCTGCTAAATCTATGCCTATTGTCTCCATCACTCAGAACCACTGTTTTCCTGATGGCCCTATCTTATCATTCCTTTGGAACACCAATTTGACCCAACCAGGTATACCACATATTGGGCTAATTTCACCATGGCTTTTTGCAGTGAGGGCAGGCAACCTCCCCTGTATTTTCCTTCTTCCAGGAAGATGGCAGCTGAGAACATGTCCCTAAAAGCTGCAGTATTACTCATAGTGCTTTGAATTGCTAGACAACTTCAGTTGCTGGATTCTGTCATCCCTATAGGAACACACCAATTTAATAGATTGGGCAGCTAACAACGAGAGTTAACTAAGCCTTCTGCCATTTTATATATATATGTATATATGTATATATACTTATGCATATATATACATATATGTATATATAGTTATACATATATACATATATGTACATTTTTAGGGTCTTTTCCAGATGCTAAAATAAAACTTGGATAAAGAAGTGAATGAAAAGGAAATAGTCTCTCTGTGTGCTCTTTCTTAGTAAACTCATTTTCTCCCGTAAATTCTTTTCTGGATCAAATAACTACTTTTTTATTTTTAAAAATCCTTCATCAATGCAACATTCCCATCATCAATGTCCCAAGTGTCTCTCCTCCCCACCGACCTGTACTCACTTCCCTCTTTCAGTCACATTTTGTTATGATGGTTCTCTGTGTAATTATTTCCGTGACTGTACCCATCACTCTCTGTGGTGAGCTTCATGTCATGAGCTGAACCTTCCAGTCCTGCTCTATTTTGTCCCTGAGAATCATTACACAAATGCCTTTTATTTTTTCTCAAAACCCATAGATTAGTGAGACCATTCTGTATTTATCTCTCCCCCTCTGACTTACTTCACTCAGCATAATAGATTCCATATACAGCCATGTATAGGAAAATTTTATGACTTCATCTCTTCTGATGGCTGCATAATATTCCATTGTATATATGTACCACAGTTTCTTTAGCCATTCATCTATTGAGGGACATCTAGGCTGTTTCCAGAGTCTGGCTATTGTAAACAGCGCTGCAATGAATATAGGTGTGAGGAAGGGATTCTGCCATTATATCAATGACTTCATTGGAGATACAATAATTTTCACAAATGTGCTCACTACTTTAGTTTTTCTTTTTCTAAATTTTTTTCTCTTTTAATTTTTTTCCTAATTTTTTAACATAACTTTTCTTTCACTTATCTGGAAACAAAAGTATATGGTCAGCTATGTCAAATATATGATGCATCTTCTTTAATTAAAGTAAAAATATCAAACAAAAAAAACCCAAATTACTGACAAACCTAAAGAAACACCTTAATAAAAACACAATAGCAGCAACTTCAATATTCCACTTTTACCACTAGACAGATCAACTAGGCAAAATATCAGTAAAGAGACAAAAGCCCTAAACAAGGAGCGAGAGGAACTGGGATTACTGGATATATATACAGGATGTTCACTTTCCCCAAGTAATAAAGCATTTTTCATCAATACTCATGAAACATTATTTAAGATAGATCATATATTAGCACATAACATAACATATAATTTTGCCAATGTGAATTATGTAAAGCACCTTCTCAGACCATAATACATTACAAAATACAAATACCATATGTATGTACAGTTAATTTTTGATAAAGGAGCTGAGAACATATCATAGTGTAAAGATAGTCTTCAACAAAAACTGAATAATTGCACATAAGAAATAAAGACTCAGGGTCTGGAGCGGTGGCGCTAGAGGTAAGGTGTCTGCCCTACAAGCACTAACCTAGGATGGACCACGGTTCCATCCCCCGGTGTTCCATATGGTCCCCCAAGTCAGGAGCGATTTCTGAACGCATAGCCAGGAATAACCCCTGAATGTCAACAGGTGTGACCCAAAAACCAAAAAAAAGGAAATTAAGACTCTAAGACTCTATTTCTTGTACCTTAAACAAAAGTCAATTCAAAGTGGATTGAAGACCTAGAGATCCAACCAGAAACTAAGATTACATGAAAGATTTTCAGTATGACAAAAGATATGTGGACTAAAATTAAAAGACAGCTAACTTAATGACAAAATATTTGCATTCAATACTACTAATAAGGACTTAATATTCAGGCTATATGATCTACTAACAAAGATTAACAAAAACAAATTAAAAAATAGTATCTAAAATGGTGAAAAGAAATGAATAAATATTTCTTGAAGAAAACAATCATCACCAGTAGACACATGAAAAATTAATCATTCTCACTTGTCAACATAGAAGTTCAAATCAAGACAACAATGAAATATCATCTCCCATCAGTGAGAACAGCACATATAGAAAATGGTAGGCATGATCTCTGCAATCAGGAATATTTAAAAAAAAAGGGGGGGGGGAATTCTTATCCACTGTGGTGGAAATTCTCAAACAATAAAAAGAATCCTCAGAAAACTTAGATTTGAACTAATAAATTCTATATGACCCAGCAATTCTACCTTTTTTTGTGTGTGTATCTATCCCCAAGACTTAAAAATATTAATTTAAAAATTATTTATGCATACATGCCACTATTCATTGATGCAATGAGTAAAATAGTCAAGCGATGGAATCAGCCTAGGTGTCTAGGCACAGCTGAATGGATCATTAAGATGTATACAATTAAGATGTATACATTAAGATATATACAATGGAATATTAAGCAACTGGAAGGAATGATGAACTCATGCAATTTGCTGCAACCTGGTGGTTGCAACTGGAAGACATTATGTTTAGTGAAGTCAGAAGAAAACACAGCCTTATTTATTTTTAAAATTTCATAATTATTTTGTTTTGGGTCACATCTATTGATGCTTAGTTCGAATCCCAGCATCCCACATGGTCCCCTGTGCCTGCCAGGAGTGACTTCTGAGCGCAGAGCCAGGAATAGCTTATGAGCATCGCTGAGTGTGACACAAAGCAATTAAACAAAAATAAAGAAAAGAAAGAAAAAAAAGTACAGCAACAAGAAATTTGTGAAAATTATTGTATCTCACAAGAAGGTCATTATATCATTGTCAGGTTTAATACCTTCTTGTTGCTAGTTGATCATTCTGTTGCTTCTTTTGTTTCTGAACAATGGCTTCTAATTCATTCTGTTACTTCTTTTGTTTCTGAACAATGGCTTCTGATAAACACTGGCATCTAAATTATTGTGTTCCTACAGAAATATTGTCCTTAAATATGTTCTTTTCTGAACTTTGAAACAGGAGCATCCTATAATATCTAATAGGTAATATATGATGTTATTATCATTTGACTATTTAGCATTGCTATTAAGGTAAAATGTCATGATTTATATGCTATGGAATTATGGAAGATAAAAACATGGGTTATGATAGGAAATCTGCAGTTCTGGGCTCAAATTTTGGCTTTGCCAACTCATGGCCCATGTAGTATTTTTATGTTTCTTTTACTTATTACTATTGAATTAATGCCTTAAATGGCAAGATTTTAGTCTTAACATTCTGGAAGTCAGATGAAATGGGCCTTAACATTAGGTATTATGGGACATTTGTTCTATTTGTAGACTCTAGAGGAGAAATGATTTTCTTGCCTCTTTCAGCTTTTGGAGGGCATAATCCTTGACTTTGGTGGTTCTTTCTTTCTTTTTTTTTTTTTTTATGAACAACTTGTTCATAGACTGCCAAACTGCTTGGTTTTACTCTTTCCTTTTTTTCCCTTTGTTCTTATGCGAGATGGGGGTTCATTCTCTTGACACTCCATGTAAGTCTCAGCCAACCATACCTGCAATTCTTGGGGTATCATACGGTGCTAGATATCCAAATCAAGGTTAGTCACATGTAAATCATTTGTCTACCTTTTTTCTTAAGAATATTCCTTATTCGGGGCCCGGGAGATAGCATGGAGGGAAGGCGTTTACCTTTCATGCAAAAGGTCATTGGTTCGAATCCCGGTGCCCCATATGGTCCCCCATGCCTGCCAGGAGCAATTTCTGAGCATGGAGCCAGGAGTAACCCCTGAGCACTGCCAGGTGTGACCCAAAAACAAAACAAAACAAAAAGAATATTCCTTATTCATGGAGCCTGCATGGTAGCACTAGTGGTAAAGCATCTGCCTTGCTTGTGCTAGCCTAGGTTGGACCGTAGTTCAATCCCTTGGTGTCCCATATGGTCCTCTAAGCCAGGTGTGATTTCTGAGCACATAGCCAGGAATAGCCCCTGAGCTTCACTGGGTGTGGCCCCCCCCCAATATTCATTATTCTTAAGATTAGCAGGTGTTCATCGAGGCCTTTGGATTAGTGCCTTCTAATTAGATGTCTCTCAACTAGTTCCTTTGGTTTGCATGTTAAAATGATGTTTCCTCCTTGCCTCCTCATCTAGCTTTTTTTTCCCCTCCCCTTGGAGATGGGCTTTGTTTTTTCCAATAAAGGCTGCTTTGGAGACCTGGATTGCCATGGTCAGCAATAGCATTTTCAGTTGTGAAGCTTGTATTCTTAGTGGTGAAAAACGCAGTGGTGCCTTCCACTCATGTGATGAGTTAGGCTCTGGAGTGGTAGTATGAACCAAGGGATTCAATGCAACACAGTCTTGGCCAAACTCTCTGTGTTAAGTCAGGTAGAATAGGCAGTTAAAGAAAAAAACAGAGAACATTATCAGTGCAGAACTCCAAGGAGCAGCTGCAAATCCAGACTTACAGGGACACTTACCTAGTTTCCACCTGTCCGCTTTCAACTATGTGGTGAGTAGTTTAAATGGTGAACTATGATGATGAAGAAACAGATTCTGATGAAGCAAGAGGCATCTAATTAGAAGCAATATGAGGACCAATCCAAAGGCCTCTACCAACATTGGAGGAAGAGAAACAACATCATCTTGAACACATGGGAAGAGAGAAGAGAGAGAGAGAGAGAGAGAGAGAGAGAGAGAGAGAGAGAGAGAGAGAGAGAGAGAGAGAGAGAGAGAGAGAGAGTCCTTTGTCCTTTTCTCTGGACTTCTCAATCTTGAAAGTTTGTTTCCAAGGAGAGATGAGGGACACTGAATCATCTATCTAAAGACCCAAATAGTTCTGAGTTGGTTTTCTCAGTCTCCTTTGTGGTTGTGGGGAATCGGTGGCTTTTTGAGGTATGCTTGGGAAAGAGGGGTCCTCATTCCTTACTTAACCTATGCAAATAATCTCCAAGGACTTTGATCACTATGAAGAGAGAAAAGAAATTGTCATCTGTGCTCCAGATGAAAAGCTGTGTTTGAAAGGAGTGTTAAAGAGATAGGTCACATTTTTTTGGTTGTTTTCATCTTGCTTCTCTAAGAAAAGATTTTATTAAAAAAAAAAAAACAAAAAATCTTCTTTCTTTAGTTATCCCCTTATTCTTTTTTATATCTTTTATTTTTAATACTAGAAGGTCTAGCTTGCTGTCTATAATTAGCTCACTCAGTTCTAAGACGAGGACTGATACAGAGAGAAAAGAGTTTTATCTCCCTTAGGTCATTCCTGTATTTCAATATCTGATTCAGCTAATTAAAAATAAAACCTTAAAAAAGTCATTATCAACAAAAAAAAACTCCTTATTTTTTTCTCCAACACGGAAGAGCTATAATGGCACAGTGAAAGAACTATCCCCATTGGAGGGGAGGATAGAGTTGGTGGACTAGGATTTAATTAGAGCTCTGTTCATTGAGTTAACATTCTCTTTCTCAGAATTTCTGCTGATATAACTGACTTCACTGACAGTAGGATAATGGCCCTTGACTTATAAAGCTATAATATTGCTGTGAAGAGTAGCATCAGAATAGAAGACAAAGTTTTAGAAGGAAACTAATGTATAAAAATAAATTTGTGGAACTTTAAAGTGAACTTTACTTTCCAAGTATATGTTTAGCATACATCTTAACTACTTTTTTTTGTTTTGTTTTTGTTTTTTGGGTCACACCCAGCAGTGCTCAGGGGTTACTCCTGGCTCCATGCTCAGAAATTGCTCCTGGCAGGCATGGGGGACCATATGGGGCAACGGGATTTGAACCGATGACCTTTTGCATGAAAGGCAAATGCCTTACCTCCATGCTATCTCCCGGGCCCCACATCTTAACTACTTCTTAAGGAATTTATCTTGGACCATATATTTTTATTAAGAGAACCAAAAGGGAATTTGGAATGACATAGATATTTTCATTGTGGTGTTATATGTATAGTAAGTTAAAGTTGAAAGTGAAATATTAAAAGTATCTCATTTGCTAGCTATTTATGCACATTAAAAATAACTTGCTATTCATGTTCAGTCATTTCCTTGTTAGACAATGTATGGGATTTGCCACAACATATGCAATAGATTACAAGAAGACTGCAAATATAATAATTACAACATGGTGCAGACCACATGGGCAGATACTAGAGCATAGCACTCTCTAATCACAGAGCTTCTCATACTGTGGGTGGTCATGGCCTGCAGAAGTTGTAGGCAGTCTGCTTTTTAGAGAGATTGTAAAGCAAAACACAAGTAAACAGCATTCCATAGGCTTTCCAGGATTTTTATTTTGAAAAACTATAACATTTCTTTTAAGATGCTTTTTTCCCTGTCTCTTCTCCAGCTACCTCTTTTAAGTTTTATTGCTTGGTCTGTTTGCTTTCATCAGATGAGTTTTTATTGCATATGCTGTGCTTTCTTTGTTCAGCTTATTTGAGCAAACTAAATAAAATACTGTAAGTCGTTTTCAGCACAAAAGCTGAAAATGACCAGTCAAATCAAGTATTTTTATTAATATATTTATTTAAGCACCATGATTACAAACATGTTTTAGTTGGGTTTCAGTTATAAAAAAGAACACCCCGTTCACAGTGTAAGTCTCTCAACCAATGACCACCCCCCATTTCCTTCCTCTCCCACACCCCCTACCTGTATTTGAGACAGGCATTCTGTTTCTCTCGCTCACTACCATTTTCATGAGAGTTGTCAGTGTAGTTATTTCTCTAACTAAACTCATACTCTTTGTGGTAAACTTCATAGCATGGGCTCATCCAGCCCTCATCTCTATTGTCTCTGTGTATTATTACAACAATATCTTTTATTTTTCTTAAAATACACAGATGAATGAGACTATTCTGGTTTATCTCTTTATGAGTATAGGTGTGCAGAAGGCATTTTTGTACTGTGCTTTTGTGTTCCTAGTGTATATCCCGAGGAGTGGATCACATGGAATCTCATGTCATATGGCATTCTTTAAAGAAGTTGATCAAACACTCCTAAGTTCATTTGAAACAATAAAAACCCACAAGTAGCTAAAGCAACACTTAGGAAAAAGAAAATGGGAGGCATCATTTTCCCTAACTTTAAGTTGTACTTCAAAGCAATAGACACTCAGATCAGTGGAATGTATTTGAATATTCAGAGAATGTTCTCTAGAGATACAATCAATTAAAAAAAGGGGCAAGATACTAAAAATGGAGCAAGTCTTTTTATGGGAACTCAATATCCAGTTTCTTGAGGAATCTTCATAAATCTTCATAAATCTCCAGAAAGGCTAGACTAGATGGCATTCCCACCAGCAGTGAATGAGTTTCTTTCTCCCATAGCCCTACCAGCACTGATTGTTCTTAATCTTTATGATGTGTGCCAGTCTCTGTGGTGTGAGATGGAACCTCATTGCTGCTTTGATTTGCATTTCTATGATTAGTGATGTGACCATTTTTTATGTATCTTTTCTTCTTTGAGGAACTGTCTATTCATTTCTTCTCCCCATTTTTTGATGGGGTCAGACGAATTTTTTTTGTTAAGTTCTGTTAGTACCTTTTATATCTTGGATATTATCCCCTGATATGATGGTTATTGGGTGAATAGTTTATCCCATTCTGTATGTGGCCTTTGTATCCTAGTCACTATTTCCTTTGAGGGTTTATAAGCTTCTCAGCTTACTATAGTCTCATCTGTTTATCTCTGCTTCCACTTGTTTGGGCAGTGCTGTTTCCTCCTTGAAGATACCTTTGCTTCAATGTCATAGAATGTTCCATATATCTTATGACTCTGAGTCTGATATCAAGGTTTTAAATTGATTTGGATTTGACCTTTGTGCGTGGTGTTAGATGGAGGGCCAAATTTGCTTTATTGCATGTGGATGACCAGTTGTCCCAGCACCACTTGATAAAAAGACTTCCCTTGCTCCATTTTGTGTTTCTTGCCCTTTATCAGATTTAATTGATTGTATGTCTAGGGAACATTTTATGAATATTCAAGTATATTCTATGGATCTGAGGGTTTGTCTTTATACCAGTACCTTGCTGGTATTGCTTTGTAGTACAGTTTTAAGGTAGGGAAAATGATGCCTCACATCTTCTTTTTCTTAACGGTTGCTTTAACTATTCGTGAGTGTTGATTATTCCAAATGAATTTCAGAAGTGTTTGATCTACTTCTTTGAAGAATGTCATGGGTATCCTTAGAGGAATTGCATTGAATCTGAATAATGATTGCAGAATATTGCCATTTAAATAATTTAATCCTTCCAATTCATGAATAGGGTATGTGTTTCCATTTCCTTGTACCCTCTCTTATTTCTTGAAGTTATGTTTTGTATTTTTCTTTGCACCTTCTCCCTGGTAATGGGAGGGAGGAGACTTGAGGGCAGGGTTTGACCAGTGTGGTTACTGCCATTGTCCATGTTTGGGGTCTGCAGTGCAGAGAAGGGACCCTGCACCTTCTCGCAGGTAACCAGAAGGAGGAGACCTGATGGCAGGGCCAGACCTTGGCGACCACTGCCATCATCTCTGCTTAGGGATGCACTCCAGAGAAGGTGCATCCCCTGCCACAGTGACAAAGGAGGGCTGAGACCCTAGGGCAGAACACTCTAAGCCACCAAATGCAAAGAAAAATGAGTAAACTAAGGAAGACACTATCAGCCGGCGATAGAGAGAGAAATCTTAGCAAGTTTCCAAGTCTACCAAAAAACATGAACCTAATAGATGAGGACCTAAAAGTGGCAGTGAATGTCATAACAAAAGAAATCAAGGGTTCATTAGTCAGCGAGATTAAGAAATCTATAGATGAGAGGTACCATCTCACACCACAGAGATTGGCGTTCATCACAAAAAATGAGAACAAGCTGGTGGGGATGTTGAGAGAAAGAAACTCTTATTTACTACTGGTGAGAATGATGCCTAGTCCAGCCTTTAAGGAAAATTTCTCAAAAAACTGGAACTTGAGCTCCCATGTGATCCAGCTATACTACTCTTAGGGATATATCCTACGAACACAAAAGTACAATTCAAAAATACCTTCCTCCTACCTTTATTTATTGCAGCACTATTTACAATAGCCAAACTATGGAAACAACCAAGATGCCCTTCAACAGATGAATGGCTAAAGAAACCGTGGTACATAGATACAATGGAATATTATGCAGCCGTCAGGAGAGATGAAGTCATGAAATTTTCCTATACATGATGTACATGGAATCTATTATGCTGAGTGAAATAAGTTAGAGGGAGAGAGATAGATACAGAATTGTCTCACTCATCTATGAGTTTTTTTTTTTTAAAGTAAAGGCATTTTTGTAATAATCCCGGAGACAATAGAGTGAAGTGCCAAAAGTACCAACCTACAATATGAACCTCACCACAAAGAGTGGTGAATGTTGTTAGGGAAATAACTACACTAACAACAAGCATGACAAAATTAATAAATGAGAGGGGCCGGGCGATGGCGCTGGAGGTAAGGTGCCTGCCTTACCTGCGCTAACCTAGGATGGACCGCGGTTTGATCCCCCGGTTCCCCATATGGTCCCCCGTGCCTCCCAGGAGCGACTTCTGAGCGAATAGCCAGGAGTAACCCCTGAGCGTCACTAGGTTTGGCCCAAAAACCAAAAAAAAAAAAAAAATTAATAAATGAGAGAAGTAGGCTGCCTGTTTTGAATACAGGCAGGGGATGGGGGGGAGGGAGATTGGGGGCATCGGTGGTGAGAATGTTGCACTGATGAAGTAGGGTGTTCTGTAACTCAGCTATAATCATGCGTATAATTATGGTGCTTAAATAAAGATTATATTTTTTAAAAAATCCATAGATGAACAATTCAACCAACTCAAAGAAGAATTTTTACAGAAGATGAAACCAAGAGCGTTAACTACAGAAGACTGACTTTGGCTACCATGACTGGGCAGAACTTATCTTGGGACCAATAAGAAAGACCCTAGCCCAGGCTTTGGCCTAGGACTTGTACAATAACCAAAATCTCTAATTCCAGAGTTCTACTTTGACAACTGTGACTGAGCATAACTATGGAAACATAATGAAAGACTCTATCCTAGGCCTTGTCCTAGGATCTGTGCAAAAATCAAGACCACCAGTTGCGTAAGACTGATTACAACAACAGGGATGGAACAGAACTTCTAGAGGCCTGATTTTATAGTTACAGAGGCCTGATTTTGTCATCCAAAACTGAGCGGAACGTTTGGCACCATAAAAAGATCTTGGGTTGTGAAAATGAGCATGTATGGACCCTTTAGTTATTCCCAAGACAGTACACTTCAATGTTTTTTGTTTTTGTTTTTGTTTTTGTTTTTTTTGGTTTTGGGGTTGCACTTGATGGCGCTCCGGGGTTACTCCTGGCTCTGCACTCAGAAATGGCTCCTGGTAGGCTTGGGGGACCACATGGAAAGCCGGAATTTGAACCACCATCTGTCCTGGATCAACTGTGTGCAAGGCAAATGCCCTACTGCTGTGCTATTGTTCTGGCCCCAACAGTATGCTTCAAGTGCAGAGAAGCCCTGTATGCCTTAAGCCAAGAGAATTCTCTTTTTTTAGTTTCCCCAATATTTACTGTACTGATGAAAAAAAAGGGGGGGAGGGAGAAGAAGAAGAAGTAGCACAAAAACCTTGTCACACTAGCCCTCTTCCTTTTTTTTTTTTTTTTTGTCCCGTGATTATTATTTGATTATTGCCTTTGTTGCTATGTAGTTACCAGTTTTGGTTTTTTTGTTTGATTTTTTTTTTGTTATGTTTCATTTTTCCCCCTTCTTTTAAATTGATATTTATAACCTCTAGATGACTCCTTCTGTTTTTTTTCCCGTTTTTCTTTTTTATATTTTCTTTCTTTTCTTTTTTTCAAACAAAACCACATAACTTGAATCATCATGTTCTGCCTCATTAATTGAGGGGGGCGAATTGGATGGTACCAGGACCAAACAGTCATATAAACATTGAGTAGAAATAAAAAATAATCAGTCTTAAACACCAAACCAAATTCAACAACAATAGAATTGATACCCAATCTACAGCATACTATACAAAGTGGGACCAGTTATACTAGCAGTCTTGGGGGACAGAATAGGGGGTTATGGGGTGCATGCTGAGAACAGGGTGGAGGGAGGACAACATTGATGGTGGGAATGCCCCTGTTTCAATGTCACTATGTACCTTAAATATTACTTTGAAAGAATCATAATTCACTTTGGTCACAATAAAAATTATTAAAAAAAAAAAAGGTTTGAAAGAAGGACCAGATCGATAGCACAGTGGTAGGGCATTTGCTTTGTACACAGCTGACCCAGGACAGACTTGTGTTTTATCCCCAGTGTCCCATATAATCCCCAAGCCAGGACTGATTTCTGATCAAATAGCCAGGAGTAACCCTTGAGCGTCACTGGATGTGGCCCCAAAACAAAAACAAACTAACAAACATAACAAGGTTTGAAAGAATGGGGAAAGAATTTTTTTTTTTTACTATTTCAATTTCTTCAATAGTGATGGGTCTATTTAGATATGCTAGATTATCCTGTTTCTACTATGGAGGATTATAAGAGTCCAATAATCTATTTATTCCAGTTTCTCATGTTTTGTGGCATAGAGTTTCTCAAAGTATTATTTTAATTATTTGTATTATCTGTAGTGATTTCCCCCTTTTCATTTCTAATCTGGTCTATTAAGTTTTGCTATTTTTTTTTCAAAGAACCAACTTTTGCTTTAATTGATGTTTTGGATTGTATTTTGGATTTCCACTTCATTGACTTCTGCTCTAAGCTTTGTTATTTCCTTCTGCTTATGTAGTTCTGCTTCATTTTGTTGACCATTTTCTAATTCTATAAGGTATGTAGGCCCCTTCTTTCTTCCTGATGTGTGCTTGCAAATCTATAAATTTTCCTCTTAGTATCACTTTCATTATGTCCCACAAAATCTTTTAATTTATATCTTCATTTGTATTTGTTTCCAGGAATCTTTTGATTTCCTCTTTGATTTCATTTCTGACCCACTGGTTGTTCAGTAGTGAGCTGTTTAATTTTTAGATGTTAAAGTTTTTCTTTTGTGTCCCTTTGTAGTTTACTTTTAATTTCAGTGCCTTGTGATCTGAGAAGGTAATCTGTACAATTTCTATCCTCTTGATTTTATGGAGAAATGTTTTATGGGTCAGCATGAGGTCTATCCGAGATAATGGCCTATTTGCATTAGAGAATAATGCTTATCTAGTTGTTGGTATGAAGTACCCAATGCATCTCTAGTAGGGCACTTTCTTCCATTTTTCTTTTCAGAGATAGTATATTCTTTTTGGTTTCAGCCTGTTTTTCCTATCAAATAGTGACAGGGCGGTATTGAGTCTTCCTCTATTACTGTGTTGCTATTGATGTCTTTTTTTAGATTTGTCAACAATTTTATTGAATATTTTGCTGGTCTCTCATTGAGTGTATATATGTGTAGGAGTGAGATTTCTTCCTGGTGTTCCTTGGGTATTATGAAATGTCTGTCTTTGTTCCTTACAATTTTTTTAAGTCTAAAGTTGTGTCATCTGATATTAATTTGGCCACTCCATCTTTTTAAGGGAGTTGTTTGCTTGGATGGTTGTCATCCGACCTTTAATTTTGTGCATTTAGTTCATTAATGTTGAGAGAGATAATTGTCATGGGACTTAGTGTCATCTTTATGTAGTAGTTTGGTGTGTCTGTTCATCTTTCTTGTTTAAAGTAGACCTTTCAGTTCTTTTAAGGCTGATTTTGAGTCTGTAAAGTTTCTGAGCTGTTGCTTATCCATGAAGCTATATATACTGCCTTCAACCTGAAAGTGAGTCTGGTTGGGTGCAGTATTCCAGGCAAAGCAATTCTTTTCATTGACTTTTGTCACTATATCCCACCGCATCCTTCTGGCTTTGAGGATTTCTTGTGACAGGTCTTCTGTAAATCTTAAGGATGATCCTTTGAATGTAATTTCCCTTTTTGATCTTACTGCTTCCCTATCTATGGGATTTATCATTGTCTGTTGTATTAAATAAATAAGGATGAGGCTGGATGGAGCTGGATGGAGATGGAGGCCTCTGCCTGCTTTCCCAGGCCACGTGGCTCCATCCTCCATTAATCGATGGGTCTGGGGTCCAGGAAAGCGACGG
>PVKC010020543.1:0-18548 GCA_004027635.1 Crocidura indochinensis
AATCCCCCACCCAATAAAGAATGAAATGTTAAATGTCAAAGACCTAAACTATCCTAAACTACCCATTCCCTTGGTAACCACCCTAGCAACAAACTAACCTAGGCAGAAAGTCTCGGGGAGGATCTTTGGTAGAAACCCTGTAATAGCCTGGAACCAAGAAAGGGTACACTTATGGGTTGCCAGCCCATGTACACGGTGTTTGCACACTCATATCACCTGCAGTTCCCCTCTTGAGATGTTCACTTTCATGCTTTCATACTTTAACTCTGGGATGTGCACTGGATCTCTTTCTCTGCCTTGGGAGATGCTTGAGTTCTCTCTTGAACATCTCTCTCTTATTCTCTCTCTCTTTCTCTCTCTCCCCTCACTCCCCAGTCATATTCCTGGGTGACAGCCCGAGATTGCTTCATCCTCTTTCTGGAGGACAGTCCTAGATTCCCCCCACCACCCTCCATCACTTCCTGGGTAATAGTCCTAGATCTTCTCAACCACTGTTTGGGTGACAGTCCTAGATCTCACCATTCACTTCTGGTGGCAGAGGTGGGAAGAGAGAAACCAGGTACCCTCCCAGGGTCGGCCCTTCTCTGCCCTCACACTCGTCACTCAGGGACCACTTCCAGTATCAGTTTCAAGAGAATAACACATACTTCTGTACATTTCTATGTGAGTTTTTCTAAGGATTATAAGCAGAAAAAAGTCTATAATTCTTTAGTAAATCTGTTAATGTACAGATCTGATCCTGACCCTGAGCACCCTAAGGCAGGTCATTAGGAATTCCAGTGCCTGCTCTGGCAGGAAGTAAACATCCAGGAGTGATGCAGAAGAGAGAAAGAGCCACTGGAAGCTCTGGGAAACTGCATTCTAAGTAGCCAGGAGGACAAAGCCAGAAGGCTTTGATGCTGTAAAAATTCAGTGTGCGCCTGAAACTCTGTCTCTAATAGTATTTTACATTATGGCACATAAATACAACTGGGGAGAGTGGAATAAAAATTTGAAAGAAAGGGAGGAGGACATGGAAAGAAAAGATGCCCATAAATTTTACTGAAAGATCAACACTATTTTAAATTATTCTTTCAATAGGGTACAGAATTTACTAAGTGTTCCTCTATGTCCTTCGCTTAGCACTGTAAAATTGGCTAGCTGGTTACTGCCTAACTTTTCAAAAAGCAAAGGTTTGTTTCCAATTTCTTATCATACAATCACTCCTTACATTCTTTGTATTTGATTTTTTCCTCATTATCTGAAAACAGCTTCTTCCAACCAGGGGGCTCTGGTGCTTCTATAGGCTGGCAGGAGAGCCTGAGGTGTCACAGGTAAAAACTGCATATATGAGAGGTCACAACAGTCACAGATGTGACCAACCAGAAAGAGAGGAGTTCCTAGGGAGGGAAAAGTTGGAAATCGCAAACAATTTGGCTCCCTGGTAGAGCTGCCATCCTCAATGATACTTCTTCCCCTAACTTACCAGTGTGATCTACTTATTCCCCTCGATGGAATGTGATGTCTAACACAAACCACACACTACCAGGAAAGTATCTTCCCTATATCCTCTGCCTGACAGGCACTTCACTTTCCTCTCTCTAATAGCTCTCATTAACGTAGTCCTGCCAAGAAAAAGAACTTCTCTGCTTTTCCCATCTCACTCATTTTGATAGGAAAAAGCCAATTAACCCACTTCTCTCTTCACTAGGAAAGAGGTCATAAATCAGATATATTATCGCAAATTCACAAAGGGCCCCTAGTTAACCTCTCCCTAACTTTGTTTCTGGCTCTAACATTGACTTTTAATTTTTAATGGGAGCAATATTTTATAATCTAGTAATACTAATTTATAGTTTAGGTGAGTTTTTCACCTACCTAGTTTAAGTAAAGCCATGTGTTCACAAAACACAAACACACACACACAAACACATATACACACACTTCCACAATCCACCTTTAGACTTTATTATCACCATTGGCTATATTGAAAGACCAGGATATGTCTTCTTTAAGCAACTGAAGAAAACCAGCACATTTATTCAATGACGTTTTGGAATCTTTTTTAGTATGTTTACTTGCGTAAGAGTGGAATATCTGGGGCCAGAGTGCTTTTCCAGTGGGTAGGGCTTTTGCCTTGCATGTGGCTGACTCATGTTCAATCCCTGAAATCCTATATGGTCCCCCAAGAATTCCCAGAGAGATTTCTGAGAACAACGCCAGAAGTAACCCCTGAGTGTCACTGTGCGTGGCCCCCCCCAAAAAGCCAAAAACAAAAATAAAAGAGTGGAATATCTAGTTAGATGCTTTTATCTAATATGCCTTTCCATAATTATTTAGTTTTTCACTTTGGGAGCCAGCCATACCCAGAAGTGTGCCGAGGTGTTAAGTGCTAAAGCTCTGTGATAAGGAGTTACCCGTAGTGGTGTTTGGAGAACCTTATGTGGTACCAGGGATGGAATTGGGCACCTGCTTTCCTTCCTGCACCATCCATCCCTCTAATATCCTTTTTAAGTGACTGGATACATTAGATAGACCTTGTGTTCTTCCTGTCACTGTTATTGATTCACCATTTGAAAAGCAATCCATGATCAATAATTAATCAGTAAGTATTTTCTAAACAAAACGTATGTTAACATGCTAAAACTAGATAATTAAGAACACTAAAAGTATAGGGCTGTGTTCAAATTTACATAGAAATTTTGTTCTTTTGTTTTTCCTCTCCTTTGTCAAATATGAATTTGGGGAATAAGATGGGCATACAAACTCTCTAGGATCTATGAATACAAAACAGCTTGATAACTGCTTGATAGCCTTAGAGGAGATGATAATTTGTTTCCATGGCAAAGAAAGGAAGGTGGGAAGTAACATCTATTTTAAGAAAAAAAAGAAGGATATCATTTTATAGAGGGCCACTTCAGTGGACCCAAGCATGCCACACAAAATAAAATAAAAGTCTAGAAATATTTTACTTGCCCCTATCAAATTATGTTCAAACTTATTTTTGTAGCATCAAAGAATACTTTATATTGTGAAGGATGCTGAGGAATCAGGACTGTGGGGGTAAACAAGATTAGATCAAAAATTAACTTTTATATTTAAACATCAATTTATGCTTATTCATTTTTATTATACTACATAAGTTACATTAGGAGAAATGCATAACTAGATTACATTGCAAGCTTTTATAGCACAAGTATTCTAAAATATGGAAACCTCAACTCTTAAATGTAGACTTAAGCTAAAGTTTGCTTCGACATATTGATACTGAAAGTAGCAGTATTGCTTAATATTTTATAATACTTAACAGTACTAATTAATGTTCAGTAACACTAGCTGTTCAAATTATTTCAATTTACATTCACACCAGCAACCAGTAATAGCAAAAACATCTATGAATAATAGGTGCTAGGAAAGAGTTGGGACTAAAGTGGGATATTTGCATTTGCCTATTTCCTAAGAGTAGGTCTGCTTTTAAGGGAAGGGCTTTTGAAACAGGTTGAAATGATCATATTTAAGAAACAACTCCTTTTGGGGCTGGAGAGATAGCACAGGAGTAGGGCATTTGCCTTGCATGTACCCAACCCAGGATGGAAGGTGGTTCGAGTCCTGGCATCCCATATGGTCCGTTGAGCCTTCCAGGAGCTATTTCTGAATGCAGAGACAGGAGTAACCCCTTAGCGCTGCAGGTGTGACCCCTCCCAAAAGAAACAAATCCTTAAAAATAGCATGGCTTGAACAGTCATACATGCCACCTCCTAAGCCACAACTTATTGATAGCTAAACTGCATGAATTCTATTTATTTTTCTATAATCAGATCTACTCCAAGTTTTCCGATTTGAAGTCACAATGAAATGATATGAAGTCATTGAAAAGTAAAATAAAGTTACTACTTGATATTTGGAGGAAAAAAAAATCACTTCAGAGTGCAAGTGGCCTACATGAGTAAGCCGAGGAGCTCTGTGTTAGCATCATCACTGCAAGCCTAGAAGTCTCCTGGAATCTCAGGAGAGAGCATCCCAGAGGGCGCTATGGGCACAATCTAAGCCAGGATTTCAGAAGGGGTGGATCACATCAGTGCCACTCAATGCTCTGACTGATTCTTCTTTGCTACAGGAAAGAGGTATGACTCTATCATTCCTTACCTTAAAACCAGAAGTTAGAAGAACTTCAGCATTCCCCGATGAGATGATGGTTAGATGGGTTTGCTATGAAAAATCTAACACTAGGAGAAATGATTTTTCCTTCATTGAACTGAAAAGATTGGAACAAAGACCTGAGCTCCATTTCATTTGTTAACACTGATGGCAGGAGATGACTTTTGTAGACTCTGGCTCCTTAATTTCAGGAACATTAAATGTTGATAGAGGGACTGGCGAGGTGGTGCTAGAGGTAAGGTTTCTGCCTTGCAAGCCCTCGCCAAGGAAAGATCGTGACCGCGGTTCGATCCCCTGGTGTCCCATATGGTCCCCACAAGCCAGAGGCAATTTCTGAGTGCTTAGCCAGGAGTAACCCCTGGCCCGAAAACCCCCCCCAAAAATGTTGATAGAGCACAGCTAGAAGGATTATGGTTTTGTGTTTAATATAAGAATATATTAGGGAGGGAGCTTAACCCAGTGTCTAGCACATGCTAATCACTTAATATTACAATTTGGGACTGAGAAGTAATAGAGTGGTTTGAGACACTTGCTTCATATGTAGATGACCCATAGTTTGATCATGGCATCTCACATGGGTTCCAATTACCACCTAGATTAATCCCTGGGCACAGACCTATGAGTAAGCACCTAAGCACCACCGGGTGTGGTTCAAATACTACTGAGTAAATAAATATCACAATTATTTGGAGCATTGCTATTAACTATATGTATGTAATTAACTACAAATACCATCTACATGTCTGGGGCTGGAAAGATAATACAGTAGGCTGGACACTTGCCTTGCACACAGCAGACCTGGGTTTATTTATCTGAGTCCCAGAACAAATAAGATACATACCTTACCCACTAAAATATCTCTCCAGGTCTAAAATAGAATTTTAAATAAATATAACTTAAAAAATATAATTCAAAGTCAAAATTCCTATAGCTGCTTACATACTACTAGTACACAAGGACTCCTAAATTTGTTTAATAACCATGCCAATTCCATTCAGTAATAATATTATTTTGTTAATTTGATGATTGTTTATAAAATTTCATAAATTCTAATTTAAATAAGCCTGCTACCCTTGTGATTTCTTAGGTGGATAATTTACTAGGTTTATGAAAACTGAATTGATATTAATGACCTCATTTGATCCATTTAACTGACAATTTGCAGGCATATTTTTGGTGATTTTGTTGTGACAGATGTGATACTTGGAAGATTCTATTTCAGCTACCTATTAAGAGTTAAGAGTTAAACACTTTTATTTTCTTATTCTTGTGGACAGAGAAACAGACTTAAAAAGTAGAAAGAGAATCATTTCTGGATCTTCCACCAAGAGCTATGACAATGACACAGAACAGATGTCACAATATCACCACTGACAGGGTAAAATCTGTGTGGACTTTGTCCAATAGTTCAGAAACAAGGTGTGTTGCCAAGATTGACAAATTCCATTAATACTGCCTGACTCTAAATATGCAGCAATAAGGTTACAAAATGTACATAAAGCTTTCACTGTTATCAGGACCATCACAGTGATGATGGTAATATTTTAACATGATTGCCAAAGGGGAAAGTGAGAGAGCAGTTTGAGCTATGTCAGAGATATATCTAATATGACTTAATAAAAACCTTTTCTTTATTTCTTTGAGATACCTGAGTTTTCCCTCAGAATTTCCTTTTTTTCAACATAGAAAATGTTATCAATAGTACATGGAATAAAAACTTAAGGTGATGCTAACTTCAGAATGGATAATAATATCTACCATGCTATTAAATTAATTATGGCCAATAGTACTATGGTAAACTTAGTAAAAATTAGTAAAACTTAGTGAAAACTTTCTATCAGGAGCTTTAACATCTATCAAATGTTTCTGCATCAATTATTTTTTTCTCTTTTGTGACTTTTAAGGACAACTATGTGTATCTCTAACAGAATTACTTTCCCCTCAGTTCTCTTTGCTGGGAACAGTGGTCACTGTGCTTTCTAATCACACACTCGAGTTCAGCAATCACCAGGGACTTGACTTGTGTCTTAAAGTTTTGCTATTAAGCTAATGGAATGGATGAGGGGTGAAAGATATTGTCAGTTCAGAATCTTGAGAAGCAGTGATGAGTTCAAGCTAAGAACTGATCTTAAAAAATCACTCTGGTAGGCTCATTCTGCTTTCTTTTGTTTTTGTTTTCATTTTTGGACCACACCCTGCAGCACTCAGAAATCACTCTGAAGAATGGATCTTGAGACACAAAATTTTTTATCATAAATACTTGTAGAGCAACTCAAGAAGAGACAACTTCAATAAGGGGCACAGAGGTCAAAGAGGTAGCACAGGGGTCAGGACCTCACATGTGGCTAGTTTGATCCTCAGCATTGCATATGGTCCCCCTAGAAACATTAGGAATAAGCTCTGAAAACTTCTGAGTATGTCCCACATTCCCTTCCATCTCACCAAAAATAATATACAGAATACAGATATATGAACACATATATTAAGAGAATGGGAGAGTGAGTGAGAAAAGGGGCTAGAATGGGAAGGGGGAACAGCACTGAGGAGAAGCAGGAAGAACATATATGCAGGTGCATCATACGCTTGAACAACATTTTTCCAAGAATAGTAAATTGTTATCAGTAGCCTGAGTATTCAAGGAGACCTGGAAACAGTCTAACAAATAACTTTAGGGGAGACTGCAGAAACTTGCACTTGATTTTGGAAAGGTTGGGACCCCTTTCAATGCTGGAACAGGGTGGCAAAGAGGATATCAGTGCTGTGTGAGAGAGAAGTGAAAGAGAGAATTGTAATTTGTCGAAATAAATTCATGTCCAGAGAGATGGGTCCAATGAATTCCAGTACCTACCCCTTTGATTTCTGCTATATGGACCAATTATAATTACCGCATAAACTCCCTGAACCAAGCTAACAATAAGAGCCATCATTGTGTGTTTCAGTATCACCCTAGTTAGATGACAGACAAGATGGAAGACAGCGGGTGAGGGTGGGGGAGAGGGACCCAGGGACTATTAGAAGCCTCTTATGCATGCCCTCAACCCTCACTCACACTCAGAACACAGCTTCCCAGACACTGGTTACACCGGGTTTTTCCTCTCAAAAGCTCCTGTTTCAGTTATAAAAGCAACTATAAGAAATTCATATAGAGAAATCCCCAGTGCACCCAGAATTTGCCCTGCAAATTAAATTGACTGCAAAACAAACCAAAATAAAAATGTAGACAAATAAAATCTCTGTCAAATTCTCACCTGGAACCAGGAATTCACCAGTGAGAAAGCCTTCAGGCAACACAGTGGATTAATCACGATTATTTGGAGTAGAAAATAATCCATGAAAATAATCTTAACCATCATATGATACTTTGGGTGTTAGAAAGTTATGGCAAAAGTCAAGTGATTTCTATGTATCTGGAATTAACTATTATATTTTTATCTCGATGCTAAGGACTATGAGAACTAGTACTGGAAGTAACAGGAAAATATTGCTAGGAAATAGCTCCCCAGAGAGTTTCAAGGTCCTTTTACTTAAAGATTGGAGGTCAAGATGTCAGAGTCTAAAGCATAAATTTTTTCCTAGTTCAACATAATATTTAGAGCATAGCATATTTCCTGTTTAAAAGACCATTTCCCTGGAAGACATAAATTTCAAGTTCACTTATATCTTGCCTAGAAAAAATTCATTTCACCAAGTACACATTATCTTGGTTTTTCTTAAGCTTCCTCTGTTATTCCTTCTTCCTTCCATCAAACACTATTCCATGCCAAGAAAACAGCGACAATTCTAAGAAAAAACTGCACCTAGTACCTTAAACTTAAATGCTTTAGGTTCTTTTTCGGTATTAAAATTGTTTTTTAAATATTTCAGAATCTAGTAGAAGGGGAAAACTGGGGACACTGTTGTTGGAAAATGTGCACTGGTAAAGAGTATTGTACACGATATGACTGAAACTCAACCACGAACATTTGCAACTAATAATCCACAACTGTATTATGATCAACTTGTAAACCATGGTGTTTAAATAATTAAAAATTTTAAAAATGGGCAGGATTTCCAATTATGCTATTTTTCTGGTAATTCAGGGGGAAATAATAAGTGTAGAAGATATAGAAATTGATTTGTAATAAAAGGGATTTTTAATGATTTTGCTAGCCACAGATTTATACGGACACACTTTGCTCATTATAGGCTTCTTACCATCAAAATCAATGCACAAGAGAGAATAAATAGAGTAAATATTCTATAATAAAACCTGTATATGTATATATATATATATATGCTAAAAATTCTAAACAGGGTTAAATATGAGATAGGGTAGCAAAAGAGAGAGAGAGAGTAAGTATGAAGTGTGAGTCAGCACAGAACTGGGGCTGCTATTGGGTCATTTATCAGTTGTGTATCTTTGAGAAAATAACCTTTCTAAGCTTTATTTCTTCAATTTACAAATGAGGACAAGTGGAAAACATTCCTTCATAAGGCTTATGCGAGGATTTAAGGGGCTGATAGCACCTTAGACGTGTTTAATAGTCTGCTTAGCCTTTCTGTGTTCAATGCCAGATGCTGCTTATTCATGTTACTAAATAGATGTGTGAGTATGTATATATAAACACTTATTCACACAGACTGTTTCCACTCTATATATGCATCTGTCTATGTTCATCTGTCTATCACCCATCCACACGGGTATATACAGAGAGCAGCCCAACCCAGGCCTGGAAAAGAAAATGCAATCCAAAACTATAGGCTGGTTATGAGAAGCTTCGCTCTGACTTGCTCATCAAAGGGGTTTTGAGGAGGACAAAATAAATTTGGAAAATATTTATAGTCCATATATTCCACTTTGTTCATGTTTTGGGGTCATTATTTTTAGGTGAGTATATTTATATTCTTCAGGATTATAAATTGTCTCAAGATCAGCATCATTTCCCAAGAAAAGCTGGCAATAGAAATAAACTTAAAACTGCTGCACTTTTACAGCTGGGACTAGTTTGTGCTGGGTAGCAGTTTCTGAAGATACTCTGTTATGTTTAGGAGCACTAGGCTAGGAATGTGTAGTGGAGCTGTAGTGAGAACACTTACATACTCTCAATCCTAGTCTTTCAAAATGGCATCACAAAACATAGTACCTGTACCTTTCTGTATTTTAAATAAACAAATAAATAATAATAATAATAATAATAATAATAATAATAATAATCAATAATAACAAGATCAAATGTACAATAGCTTAGCCCTGAATTCATGTATCCTATACCGGGAACTAGTCAGGATTTCCATAAACAATGCAAGTATGTATCTGGATTCATTTAATAAAACAAATTCAAACTGGTAAATTATGAAATAGAACTAAGAATGAAGTTCAGTCTGCCCCATATTTCAAACCTGATGGGCTCAGTAGGTTTTCTGCCAAGCATAAACTGTGATATTTTGGTTAAAGTTTTCCATTGTGATTATAATCAAACATCCATACTGAGTTTGTCAAGGACTTGTCACTCGTCATGACTCATATAAAGATCAAATATTGTCTTTTGAAATAGTTAAATCATAACCTGTAAGTCATTATTGTGTCAACAACAATAGGGTTGCTATATATATGGAACACAAAAATATAAACTAATATTTATTTCATAATAGAAATTTATAATTGATAGAGAAATAATAGAGAAATTAATTTAATAGAGAAATTAAAAAATAAAATAATATTTTCCAAAATGACTCATTTGGATTATTATTCAAGTTAATTATTAAACTTTTATACATAAAAATTCAGAATAAGGAAATAAAGCTTTTCTGTGGATTTTGCAATTATTTATATAATTTCAGTAGACAGTAGATGTTATTAAAAAGTGACTTTAATGTAAGGCCTATTTTTACTTTAGGAGAAAAGTTAGAAAAAGCTAGAGAAGTAGTTTTGGGGTTTCATATGAAAATTGGAGGTTAAATTGAAGGGCTTAAAAATAGTCTGTAAAAAAATCATATGATCTTTCAAAGAGTTAAGGAGGTTATTTTAATCAACTGCTTCAAGGAAAGCTAATGGAATATTCTGGAATCTAAATCATCCAAATGGCCCGCAAAGCAATATGTTCAAATTTAGATATGAACTATCAATTTACTAGGGATGGCATATAAAGATATTTTTGAAGTAAGAGACAGCACAAGGCGATTTTATTCTAGATTCATTTTATATTCTACTCGTTGGTATGAATTATTTCTCAAAATCCAAACTTTAGAGAGATTGCTTTGGGCTTTGGGTTCCTGAAGGATGTTTGTACTGTGTCATACTATCAAGTCCAAATTCTCATCAACCTAGTGATAAGCTAATAGAGTGACAAAATTGTATATGGTTAATTCTGGCTTGTCACTAAGAGTAAATCAGTATATCAGCTGAGAAAATTTTCTTCATGATGAGCATGATTGCCAAAAATAATTGTATGGATAGCTAGCAACAACCATCAGTAGCAAAAGCAGCCTAATTTTGTGTTTGTTTTTGCCTTTGTACCTGAGCTCATAACAAATTCTTCATCTCATTAATTTTCACTATACCTTTAAGGTGTATGAAGCTATTAATACTAAAAACACAATTAATATCAACAAAGTCGAGGACTATTTACAAATATTAAGTTCAGAAGAATGTGAAAGATTCTTCTGGGTAGACATTTAGATATATGAGCAGAGGTTTAAAGGGGAAGATGAACAAGACTAAATCAGCAGCTCTGATCCAAAAGCAACTGAAATTTAAAAAAATTAAGGTACACAAATTAAATATTTTCAATATTAAATTCTTGTTATGTGTAAGAAAATGGCTCAGTTTTATGTCAGATCGATTAAACTTGCTAATGAACTGAATGATGTAGGGAGGCATTGGTCTCTATATAAAGCAAAACATTAGACATATCTATAAGAATTAAAGATCAAGGGGCTGGAGCAATAGTGCAGTAGTAGGGTGTTTGCCTTCCACGTGGTTGATCTAGGACAGACCTCAGTTCCATCCCCAGCCTACCTTATGGACCCATAAGGCCCCGCAAGCCAGGAGCGATTTCTGAGCGCATAACCAGGACCGTGTGTGGCTCAAAAACCAAAAAAAGAATAAAAAAGAACAAAAAGAATTAAATATCAAGAAAATAGTTTGCCCTCTTAAGCCATGTGTATAGGGTAACTGGTACTCCTAAAATATTTGTATTTCTCTTTTCATACTGGCTTTTACAAATAGGGGTTGTGGGGAAATGTTTCTGTCTATGCCCTAGTGATTCTCAGGTTCTCTCTGATGGACTGTAGTCTAGTGTCCATCAGAAAGTGGTGTTAGAAATAACCTTAGGTGCAATTAGACGAGTGTTTTCCATTTGATGGGTTTCTAGGAGGCAGGGTTGAGTAATTGTTGTCTAAAAGGGGCCAGAGAATCTGTGGGCACTATAATCTCTTTTTACTTTGGACCTTTGGATAATATAATCCCCTTTTACTTTGGTACAATGTTTATATATTTATCTTCTGGTGCACATCCTTTCATATGGCAAGTCAATAATCACAGTCCAAATGAAGCTGAGGGAACATTTTAGCAAAACAGCTCTGTGAAATAACAGTTGTTATTAAGCGTCATTTTTGTTGATAATATCAGCAGCAAGGGAATAGAGGTAAATGAAAAGAAACTATCCTTGATTACACTCAATTTTTCTATACACTAAATACTCTTTTAATTAACTTTCACTTTTGATATTCTCTTTACTAGGGTAATGGCTGAGCTCTGTGCATTGAGTGTAAGACAAAGGAGAAAGTTTGAATGGTTTCATCTATTGCATGTCCAGAGCACATTTTGGAGTGTTTGGAGCTGTTCTCCAGAAGTTTTCCTTCTGGGGCCATTCTTTATGAAATGTTTTACCTTCTTTTCTTCCTATGTTGCTATATCATTTGAGTTTAAACATAAATTACATTCAACTCAAAACAAGTAAAAATATTTTTAACTATTGCTTAAAATGCCAGTTAGAAGTATCAAAATTCACATTCTTAAATAACTATTTTCTTCAAAACTAGTTTACTTGCCAAGATTATCTATGTTAATAAGGTAAGGTCACAGTCATATTTGTCCTTTCTGAACTCATTAGATAACATAGATTTTTAACCATATAATATAGAAACTTATGAGAAGAAATATTTATTAAAAGAGAAAATTTTAAGAATAATTACCCAAATCATTAAAACTACCCACATTTCCTATCAGAAAAGAAACCCCAATATTCTTTAAACTATTAAATTTCTACAAGGGAAATTAAGAGTTATCTAAATTTAAATCAATCAATTGATTATAAGGGTATGAAAGATATCTTACTAGAAAACACTTGCCCACTTTTGTGAGGCCTCAGGTTCAATTTCTGAAGTTAAAAAATATAATTTGATCATAAAATTGTGACTTATAAAAATGTTTCTAGGATATTACATTATACTTTAGGAAACACAAACAAACTCGAAGATGACACAAAGCACTGCTATAGATTATATTAATAGTTAATAAGAAAACAAAGAAGTGAGCCATAAATCTAAATAGGAAAAATGTGGGGTGTGTGTGTCTGTGTTCAAAGGAACTAGAGATGTAAAAGCGAGGTGACCCGAATGAAAGTCAAAGTGAGCTTAACATGCTGAGCACATGATTTGATTGTAGGAGGCCAGGGGTAAAGCCCCCAAATATGTGTACCCCACTAAAAAACACTGGAAATGACATTCAGCCCCAAATAAGGAGTAACCCCTGAGTACTGAACACACAAGCAAAGCCCTGCAAGTTAAATAAAATGAACAAAATAAGAATGTTTAATGAATGCAGGTAAACCATGAGCATAGGTTAACATAATATATTATATTAACATTATGTAATAAAAGCATAATAAATTATATCTGTATGTAATTGCTACACATATTTAACATAATAATGCAAAAAGAAGTTGACTATTAAAAGGATATGTATATAATTCACCACCTTTTAAAAATATTTGGCTCATACCTGGCAAAGCTCAGGACTTATTCCTGGCTCTGTGCTAAAGAAATACTTCTGGTGGTTTTGGGGTACTCTGTTGTGCCAGGGATCAAAACCAGATTGGTTTTTCCAGGCAAGGCAAGTGCCCTCCCTGATGCACTATTGCTTCAGCTCCTATTTCATAATCTTTAATGGAGGACTATTAGCATTTGAATATATTGACTCCTTCAATATATATTTATTTATAAAATACACTAATTTTTCTATGACTAAACAAGGACACTGAATATTTCTGCTGTTTATTTAACACTGTACACTAATTCTTAGGAACATATAACTTGAGACAAAGGTTTCATATTCCAAGTGGCAGATGATACACACTGATGTAATGAAAACCTTTTAACTTATGAAACAGATGCAGCCTGTTACACTCCTATGGTTCAAAGGAATAACCCAAACACAGCTGCCTGAGAGCTCAAAAATGTAATCAGATGAATAACATTATCCTTTTGATTGGTCTCAGAAAGGAACAATAAACCTGGTTTATTGTTTTATATATGTATACATACTTATGTACATATATAGATTGACTACTTACAAGTTAATGTATAAATGGTAAAATATTTATGTTACTATAAACAAAATATAGTATAAATATAAGAGAATAAGAACTGTTCAGTGAATATTATAAAATGTGTTGTAACAATCTGACTACTTTGTAAATCTTCAAATTTCAAGATATTTAAAACATTAATTGACTTGTATATTAGACTTGAGTGTAAGTTTGATTAACTGGGCTTAATATATCATCTAATCTTATTACTTCATTTTTGAAGTATTAGTTGTGCAATAAATTTTAACATAAATAATGGTTGGGACATATAAAGGGTTCCTGAATTCAGCTTTTAACTATATGGAAAGTAATGAGCATTTGGACATGAGTCATAGCAACTGCAAGTTCCCCAGTCACCCATCTGTCACCCCTCCTTTCAGAAACCTCCTTCAAAAAGGTTGCCACCAAGTGTTTTCATCCAAAGTTTAACATTAACTTATGTTTTGTATCCTTTCTCTTCCTTTCAGAAGTATTTTTTTTATTCCCCCAAACTTCCTATTTCATTCTCTTTCCTTAACCCTCACACTACCTGAATTTCTAGAATCCTACAGAAGCCAGACTCACACTGGGCTACTCTAGAAAGTAAGTTATCCAGTCTACACACTTTTTAACTAGATATGTGTTTTCTTCCCCCAAATCAACAGAAATAAAAGATACAAAGCTAAAAGGTTTTTTTTTGTTGTTGTTGTTATATGGTAAGTATAGGGTTAGCAACATCTATGTAGGGCAGCAATTTTTATGACAAAGTCAACAATCTCCCCTCTGTAAATGAGTGACTTTTTCCACAAGGTTCCTATTAAATAGATTCACACACCCTCAATGAACAGCCTCTAGAATTCAGCAGTGTTCTCCTGGTATGGGTAAATAGGCAGGGCCACAAGCTAAGATCCAAGGATCATATGTCTGTCTACTTATACTGTGCAAGTGAAAAATATTCTCTTAACTCACATCAGGGTGACTTGATGCTAAACTTGAAAATTGGAAGGATGGATATATGGATAGAAGGAAGGATGGATGGGTGGATGGAAAGAAATAAATGGATTGTAGGACAGGAGGATGGGTGGATGATATATTGATGGAAGCATGGACGCATGATGCATTGATAGAAGAATGGATGGATGATATAGTGATAGAAGGATGGGTCTATGGATGCATGGATAGAAGGATGCAATAGAAGGATGAAAGCATGGGTAGATGATGTACAGATGGAAGCAGGGCTAAGTGTGAAGTTTCCCTTTCCTACTCATTGAGCTGTAAATGTTTATTATCCAAGGGAGTATATTAACCAAATTTTACAAGTATTTCCAGTAATTCTAGAAAGACATATTCAAATACCTGAGATCTTCTGATAAATACATTTCTGTTTGAAATCACATAGAAATGCTTTGCATTTCCTATGTTGACTGCTCACTGGAGCATTTATGTCATAAAGACCAAAAAGGTACAATATTTACTCAACATATTCTCTATGAATTTTCTCTATACAATCTTCTTTTACACAGAAAAGAAATTAAGTGAATTATTTTACCTTTTTGAATACTGAAAGCATGTTTTCTATTAACTAAATTAATTTATTCATTTTTTTGGTTTTGGGCCACACCAAGATATCCTTAGGACTTACTTCTGGCTCTGTGCATAGGGATTTCTTCTGGCAGTCCCTGGGGGACATATGTGGTGCTGGGAATGAAACCTGGGAAACTGCATGCAAGGAAACACCTTAAACTACCATACTGTCTCTAGAGCCCCCAAAATAGTTTAATATATTTTAATATGAGTACTGAATGTGTGTTCATATCCTATGACATACCAAATAACATTTTCTAAAATAAAGCGTTTTCAATTATGTTACTATTTTGTTTTTTAGTATATGTAATATACTAATACAAACTACTTAAATCTACTTTAAAATATTTATATATATTTTTTAGAATTTGGCTCAGTGTTCTCCAAAATGAACCATTATATCAGCTTTTATTTTTTTACTTTTCTCCTTGCACTCATATAAGTGAGCTGCTGGTTAGTAAGACACAATTCTTGAGGACTAGAGAAAAATCAATTAGTCAATTCTTGAGAGTATAATTTTTAACTTTAAAATATTGTGATCAGTTATGTAGCCAATTTTGTTACATATGAGTTCACACAAAGATAATCAGTCCGTTCTGTTTTTAGTGAATGTCATTCTCAAGAGTTTAAATTCAAGTAGGGTTACTAAGAGGTAACACTAAATTCTTTTTCAACCTACTATCAATATGGTATTAATCCTCATTAGAAGTGACATGAATTTCAAATGTTTTAAGAAATATATACATTCAATTAATTACAATTTTTAAAAGAAAAATGCTAGCATACATAATTACATGTGATTTCTGTTTTCCAATAAAAAATAAGATACCCAGGAAGGAAGATAGAGTAATTATAAGTAAAAAGTCCACTTCAGGGACTTTTTTTTGGATCCCAGAATATAAGTAAAAATTTAAATGTTACTTTGGGTCTAGAGCCTTCTTTAGCAAAATCTATCACAGTAGAATAAAAGCAAATCTGCGTTCTAGAGGTCTGGGTGCTACCAACAAAGTGGGGAGCTTAGTATAGAGTCTGAGGTGTTGCTTGTCTTGTGTTGGGTTAGTCACTGTTCTCCCCAATGCTGGGTCTCTGTGGTGAGGGCACACCTGGTGCCAGGAATCAAACCCGGTTGCATCAGTCAGCCCACTGTAGATTCCCCCAATCAGAAATCTGTCTTATTATTTCATTTCAAAATTTTTTAGAATTTTAAAACTTATCTGCTTTTGTGTCTAGGAGGTGTAGCGCTTCCTGCATCGTATGGACTAGAAGAAAACAAGAACGTAGAGAACCCTATTTAGGGAAGACACACCTTGCTTCTGAGATCCTCCTGATCCTGAGTTTTCCCACTCTTTTCAAATATGAGCTCTTAAGCTTCTACTTAGGGAGATTTGAATATCACACACATGTACTTTATATGTATATATGGAGAAGCATGACTTTACTCACAGGCAAATTGCAGCAGGGCCTCTCTACTAAGGATGCTGCCGAAAGTGTTGGCAGCCAGACACTGGTAGTGCCCAGAATCCTTTGCCTCGCTTGGATTGCTGATAATGAAGCTGCCGACGATCAAACTGTAGCGATAATCACTTTCCAAATCTATTTCTGTTCCATTTCGAAGCCATCTTAGGGAAATATCAGAAGACAAAGAGCACAAATGACTTGAGACATTGTAATAGTCTCTGGGAATGTCAGTCTCCCCCGAAGGGAATTTTTAAGACTATCGAAAAATGATTAATCGTGGATTTCTACCTGTAATTGGGAACAGGATTGCCCCGGGCTTCACAATTCAGGGCTATTTTCTTCTCTTCTGAGTCAGTTGGGAATATGATATCATCTGGTTCTTGCACAAACACCGGCCCATAGTCCACGCTTTCTGTAAGAACCAAGATAAACACATTTAAAGCTGTTCAAAACACCCAAGTGGAATTTCTCCATTATCTTCTTATCCAAAATGCTTGTTCTTCCCTTATAATCACCTGGCATACCACCCAAAGATAAATTCAGCTGGCTAAGTACATTTTCTCCGTAAACTGCAGAAATACTTGTATTTTGTTTTTGGTAACTTATTAAGAAAGCTTAAAAATATATGGGGGCCCTGGAGATAGCATGGAGGTAAGGCGTTTGCCTTTCATGCAAAAGGCCATCAGTTCAAATCCTGGTGCCCCATATGGTCCCCCGTGCCTACCAGGAGTAATTTCTGAGCATGGAGCCAGGAGTAACCCCTGAGCACTGCCGGGTGTGACCCCCCCCCAAAAAAAAAAAACCAAAAAATATATATGGGTAGTGTAATGGGAAAACAAGTAACTCAAACTGGTAATGGGTACTTAAATGTCTTTGCCTTCACAAGAAGCAGAGGTAAGAAAATTAGAGTGAGCAGAAATGTTTGCAAGGATCCAAGTTTGTAACTCTCACACACACTTAGAACAATTATACCTGGACTGGAGCCTGTGTGAGCAGCTGTGTAGCCTTCAGGGTTTCTGGGTTGGAGACCCTGGTGCCTGGAATCCCCAAAATGTGTGTAGAATTGCTATTGGGGTTGCAGGGCTAACATGCATGAACAGGGTTGCATGTCCACATCCAAGGTACCAAGTGTAAGGACTCCTTGGATCTTCACTGGACAGTCTCTTAAGTCAAGTGGTTGATGGCCACGAATTGACTGACCTTAAGGTTCGGCCCAACTTTTCTGCTGCTTGGTTGATCTGAGACCATAGTGGAAAGCAGTTTCACAACCCATAACCACTGTGTATACAGAGCTGGGGGTGGGGTCAGGTGGCACTGTTGTGCAGGTGGCTCACCATTTTTGAGGCTCAAGTCCTGCTCTGCAGTGTTCCCCAGCACCATCCAGGGGTAAGCTCTGGGCACTGTTAGTTGTAGCCCCAAACCAAATATAACAAACCAAAAAAAGAAAAAAAAGAGCAGTAGGTTGTTCAAAAAGAGAAGGGACCAGGAAGTCAGGGAACCCATGGATGGGTGTCTAAGTAAGGGCCAGAGGGATCCCGTGGGAAACTTTATCTGATACTGCAGATTACTTGGCCAGGTTGGGAAGGGCAGTATGACCCCCTCCAGACCATTCCAGGATGCAGCCTGGTTTTGACCCCTCTAACTCTATGGAAACCTTGCTCGAGGCTTCCCAGACACATGAAGATTACACTCAGCAGCCTGACTCTTGTCGGTCAAGTGAGCACTTGGGCAAAAACTTGAAAAGGCCTCAACCTTCCTCTGATGGTTATTTCCCCTCTGTGTGTGAGGCTGGTGCCTGGTGCTCCTGCAGGAACACTTGGG
>PVKC010020544.1:0-18571 GCA_004027635.1 Crocidura indochinensis
TTATTTGACACTTCTTTTTGCACTGTTTAGGTGTTTCACCTTCTTTTTCCCCTTTGTCTCTCAAACCGATGATGAGCGCCTCTAGAAGGACTCCGCCCACTTTTCACTTCTTCAAACAAAACCGCATAACTAGAACTATCTAGTCCCGCCTCCCAGTTAGAGGGGGAAATAAGGGAAGTACCAAGACCAAACAAGTATAAGACCACTAAGCTGTAAGCTAGGCACTAAGGAGACCTTCTATTCTAGCAGCCCCAAGGGAGAGGGAGGTGAATATGGGTGGTAGGATTGGAATGGAGGTGGAAGGAGGACAATTTGATATGGGAATCCCCCTGATTTTATGTTAATATGTACCTAAAATATTATTGTCAACAATATACAAAAAATAAAAAATATTATTAAAAAAAAGAAAAACTAGTTTTTTTTATAATAAACTTCATTTGCCTCTATTAATTCATGAAGATCAAATTAAAGTAGCAAGTGTTTGAAAGTATAGTAACCTAATGGCTATGCATAATCATTTTTTCTTTTTGTCAGACTGATAGAAAAGAAAAAATAAAACATTTCCCTCATATATAGTATTTGAATTCAGTGTCAATAATTTCATTTATAAAAATTCTTGACTGTTAAATGAGTATAATTGAAACTACGAGTAACTTGTTGCATAGGTTCTGCTAAATGTATGGCATGTTTTTCTAATCAGTAAGAGTGCCTTAGTGAGTGATATTATTTCAACTATTAGACTGAATGAAATAAGTCAGCGGTAAAGAGATAGTCACAGAAGAGTCTCACTCATCTATGGGTTTTAAGAAAAATTAAATAACGTATTTGCCGGTGTATAAGACGACTGGTCGTATAGGACAGCCTCTTAATTTTACAATTAAAACATAGGTTTAGGCCTATATTCGCTGTATAAGACAAAATGTTCCTGTGCTGCAACTGTATGTATCACAGTGAACCAATCACAACAAGCAAAGGTTCAAAGGGTATACTGGAATAGACTTCCTCTCTGACTCTGGCCCATTTGAGCAGGCTTTTGACAGGGTATATTCGGGTCCAGAACATTGTCTAATCTGCATGCATCAAAAATCTGCTTGGATTGGCCGAGTTAGAGAGGCGGTCCGAGCAGCCTTGCAGTGATTGGTGCAGGATCGAGTTGGAAAATTTGTTTCGGGGCAATATCCAGATGATTTTCGTTTAGCAGCATATCGACGTTTTTTTTTGGGATGCACTCGGCATATAAGATGACTCCTGATTTTCGGTTGACTTTTTTTAGTTTCAAAAGTCGTCTCATAAGTTGGCAAATACGGTACTTTATTGTAATAATACACAAAGACAATAGAGATGAGGGCTGGAAGGTTCAGCCCTTGATATGAAGTTTACCATAAAGAGTTGTGAGTGCAGGTAGAGAAATAACTACATTCACTGTTACCATGACAATTGGTAGTCAATGAGAGAAATAGCATGTCTGTCTTAAATACGGCCATTGTGGGGGAGGAGGAGATAGAGGGCATTGGTTTGGGAATGTTGCACTGGTGACGGGGAGGTATTCTTTTTTTTTTAATATATAACCAAAAGCTAATGACAAACATGCATATGATCATGGTGCTTAAATAAAGGTATTTATTTAAAAAATGAAAGAACAAATAAAATATTTGAGTTCTTTTTCTATGTTTGCTACTGCTTTTTTTTTTTTTTTTTTTTTTGGTTTTTTGGGTCACACCCGGCAGTGCTCAGGGGTTACTCCTGGCTCTATGCTCAGAAATTGCTCCTGGCAGGCACAGGGGACCATATGGGGCACCGGGATTCAAACCAATGACCTTTTACATTAAAGACAAATGCCTACTGCTTTTAAGAAAGCTACATGTTTGTTGAATGCAAAATGTCTTTGTAGTCACTGAATATATGCTGTGTATAAGAAATCTACAATTGCCTAGTTTCTTTCAATAAAATATTAATACAACCTAACTTAAACTGGTTTCTATTAATTCAGCTCCTCAACCTGGGTGTAGCAGCAAAGTTATTTTTATTAAAATAAACAAAGATGTTGAACTAAAATAAAAATAAAAATAAAAATAAAATAAGCTTAAAAAAGTATATCTTAAGGAATTGAAGAGATTTGGGGGGAATTTGGTCTTTAGCATATATATATATGTAGATATATTTAACTATATAATTTATAACTAAGCATTTTATGTTGTTTCTAACATTTTCTAAAAAGTGCTGTAGGCCATATTTTTAGTAAATGATTTTCTATGAAAGTCTGGATAGTAACAATGCAAAACCAACACGAGGAATTTCTAGTCGGATAGTGGTAATGGCTACAGGGAAGAGATAGCAAACATTTAGAAGAGGATGGAGGAGAGGAAACCACTTTGACCTCTCACCTATGCTTGGTCAGATGACAGGAAAGCAATAGTTCTTACTAATATGGCTCAAAACAAAGTCAAAAGAACAAATCGCCTAGAAACTCCAGTCTTTGAGAGGAAGGTCTAGAGCCTCAGTAACAGACTACAAAGAAGCAAACTTCAGATTAGGTGAGCAAAGGAGAAATAAATTGTCAGAACAACATAGCCCAGGACAAGTGACTATAAACAGCACAGGAATGTCAGGCTGGGAATTGAATATGAGTCATTGGAAATGGGAGACAACTTTGAAGACAGAACACAGATGAAAGAGAGTGGCCTCAATATTGGGGAAGGAGCTAGAATTATCTTTTTGAATTATACAGTTAAAGAACCTTTAATATCGTGGCACTAAGAACTCAGATGCTAGGTTTCATTTCCCACACCTGGTAGAACAAGTGGATGTCAAGCACAAATTGACGGATCCTTCAAGGATGTGATGACTGTGACATGCAGGGACATGATTTCTCTCCAGTCCTAGGTCTTCCAGGTATTTCCACGGTGAAAAAGCTGGACAAAGAGAAATCAATAGATTGTTTCTCCAGGATGACACCTTTCTCCATCCTACTTCACATACCTCACTCAGGAAACCACCACTTGCAAAACTTTGACTATAGTAATCCAAACTATCATTGATGATCAGCAAAGATATGTGCAGGCATAAAAGACGTCCAAAACTCAGTGTGTCCTGCTGTGAATGATTATTAGATGGATGATAGGTTTCACCATTCTGTAAAAATAAAGTATTGTCAGTGAATCAGTTTCTCACTTTATTCAGTTAGCTTTGTGATTATGCTAAAAGTAGTATCTTACCAAACATCTTTTTGGTTTATGCTTCCTACAAATCAGAATATGAAGGTCAATATAAATTAGTAAGTAAAACATACACAGTAATTGTTGGTACAAAAGAAAAAGATCTACATCATTGGGAGATATTTTTGTGGATATCTGGAGAATAGAAAACGTTAGCTCAAAGTTTCTAATATATAATCCTTTCATCTTGAATTAAATTTTTCGTTATGAGAATGTACATGTGAATATTCTATATATTGTAGGATATGCTTGGCATCTACTTCAGGCTATGAAAATCAGTAATTTTTCTGGACACTTGTTTCTTGTGTGTAATTATCACTGGACAATATAAAATGAACAAATGAAAAATGAACAAATGGACAAATGAAAAATGAACATTAATTTAGACAGTAGTTTGAGTTTGTCTTTTTGTTTTGCCACACTAGATGTTACTTAGAGGTTAATCAATGCTCTGTGCTTAAAAAGATTTTGGGAAATTATATAAGGTTCCTGGCATATGAATTTATCTTTAGTTGACTCATATAATCTGATGCAGATTAAATTTTCTTTTTAGGCAATTGTTCCATTCTGGAAAAACCTGTGTTCTCTCTTGAACACATATTTCTCTTTTTTTGTCCTAATATTTATTTAATTTTTTTAAATAAAACCCTTTGCTTCACTAAAATTAATAAAACAATGTAAATTCATTTTTAAAAATCTTTATGATACTTAAGAAGACTCAAAAAAGAGAGATTTAACTATAAAGATATTCTTGAAGAGATTCAGGATGAAATAAATAAGATTCAAATAGTGTAAAACAGAGGCATACATTTTTATCAATAACCTTCTATATAAGATAGTATTTTCCCAGCAAATACAGAAAACAGCTTTGGCTCATATGTTAATAACATGCAGTCTTTCATCACTATAGAATTATTAGTAGCACATCTTATATGAAGTGGATTTAGGTGACTGTTCTGGTATTTGGCAGATCAAAGACAGTTTATTTTCCTTTTGTTGAGGAATGAGTTTTTGTGCAATCTGACTTATGTAGCATCGTTTAAAACCCTGGAGACCAGACATTTGAAGATGTGAGATGAATACAAATATCTGCAGTCTTGTACAATGGAACTAGAAAAAAGATACTTCACACCCAGCAATAAAAATCCTATTTTTATTAGAACATGTCCCACAGACCAGCTATGTTTATTTTTAGTAATCAAGTTTGCTCCCTTTAAATTTGCATGCGAATCATTCAATTGTCTTTGTCAAATCATTCCATGGACAGTAGAAAAGAATAATACCATTATACATTTTTTTCTCTGCATATCAGTTAGAAAAAAAGGGCTAGTCTATTATGTAGGAACGCTTAGGTCATTGCATTTCATCTTCCTTGTTATGTTTTAAGGCTTATGTGGTATTATCAGAAGTTAATACTTGAATAATTCTAATGTTGGTGCTGGCTTTACTTGCCTCAATATCCCTATTCAGGTATAATAACATTGTCTTGATTAGATTTATAAATGCCATAGCATGTGATATAAAATGAAAACTGACATTAATATACACACTGTTTGAAATGAAATAAAATAGATTTCTATGTCACCAATGTATTTTTGGAAGTATTTAATTTAAATATTCATTTGGAACCAGATAAATAGTATAGTGACGTGCAATTATTTTGCATGTGGCCAACAAGAGTTTGATCATGACCATCATGAGGTGCAGTCCCCCAAACTAAAGATAAGCTATCTTAGCATAGAATTTCCTAAGAAATTTTGACTAAAATCTTTTTTATTTGTATAAATGGTGTAAATGAGCACTTGCAAAATAATAATTTCATACCTTCAAAGATTAATAAAATAGTTAGAATCTGTTTACTCAACATTTCCTCCCTTTTGGTATTATATCTGTTATATATAACAGTATTCCTGAATTCTCCGGAATCTCAGTTACAGAAAAATTTACATTTGACAACTTTTTCATGGCTTCTACTTCTTCCTTTTTTTATCTACTTGCTGTTCAAGTCTAAATTATATTTCACCTAAGGATTTATTTCTTCATTGTACATGTATTTCTTCTCTTTTTATTTTAATCGATTGGATTACAAATCTTTCACAGTAATATATTAGGTACATAGTGATATTGAATCAGAGGCATTTCCACCACCAATATTGTCCTCCCTCCACCCCTGTTCCCAGTATGCATCCCTTATCCCCCTCTTTTATCTCCCATGCTTATAGTATAGGGGGTCCAATCTGTATATAGTATGTTGTAAATTGGGTATCAATTCTGTTGTTGTTGACTTTGGATTTGGTGCTTAAGTTTGATCATTTATTTATTCTTAATGTTCTTATGACTGTTTGGTCTTGGTACCCTCCATTATTTCCCCCACCATTTGTGAGGTGAAACAGGATGGTTCAAGTTGTGTGGTTTTGTTCTGGCCTTTGTTGGAACACTGGCATTAGGTATCTCATTTACTTTCCTGAATATAGTTTTATTTGTATCCATGTATATTTGCATTTATGTTCATTCATTTTCACCATGCTTTGACTATTGCTCTGATCAGACCAATATTTCAATGAATACATCCATTAGAAAATGTATAAAAATAGAAAGCCTTTTACCATATTTATTACAATATTTCAAGTTTTAAATTTTTTATTAACATTTTAAAAATAATAGAAATATGAGCTACTTTCGGCTAAATTGTTTGGGGGCTTTCATAAGCAGTAATCTATGATGGGGGAAATATAGAAAAGTTAGCTTTTATTTACTTTGAATTTTAATGTCTGAACTGTCTTAGACTATAACAAATGCATTTTTAAGAACAAATGTCAAAGTCTCAATATCATTGTGAGAAGACCTAATGTGGTAGTTGTATCTAGAAAGTATAGAAAATAAGAGAAATACTATGTTTTAGTGCTGACTTTGAAAAATTATTTTCATTTCTACCTATTAAGTTTAGCTGTAAACATCATAAGTAAAATTCTAATAAAAATAGATGATTAAAATAAGGAAATGAATACCATACCCTTGGCTATAGAGATAAGATTTATGTACAAATAATCATAACAGTGTTTTCTATAGAGAATACATTTTCAGGCAATTATAGATCAATGCAATTTAAGAGAAATTAGAACAAATTAGGCACCAAGCCAATGCTTTCAGTTTATAATATTCTAGCATTGAAAAATTTGAAAGAAGCATGAATGAAATAATCTATGGAACTATGTATATTGCTTATGAGATTGTGAAAATAACAATCTGATAACAATTTATAAGAAAAATTAAAATACTAACTTATTATAAAGCCTGAGCATATTATTTAAAATCTGCAATTTATTTTTTATCCTGGTTTTAATCATTTTATTGACAATTGCACTAACATTACCATGTAGTATATGGTTTTTCCTGTTAAAACTATGAAATAATAAAGAACTATAAATTAATGAAAGTAGTAAGGACTGAGGTGTTTTTTGTTTGTTTGTTTGTTTTTTGCCACATTTGTCAATGCTCGGGAGCTACTGATAGTTCTGCTCAAAAATCACTCCTGGCAGGCTCAGAGGATCATACGGAATGCCCAGGATTGAACTTGGGTCAGCTGCATGCAAAGGAAATCCCCTACCCACTGTACTATCATTTTGGTTCCCAAAAAATGAGGTATGTTGGAAGTAATTTTTTGAAAAGGAGCTTGTGATGACTTCTTAAAGTTATGAAAATATAAAATAACTTAATTATTTTGGTCACTTAAGTACTTAAATATTTATGAAGATAATTAACTTTACATATGTCAGAAATTATAATCTTTAAAATATACTCAATATAATTGACTTTCAAAAAATGCAACATTGGTTGTTGTCTGTAAAATACTATCTACTATAAAAGTCAATTTGCTTTTAATTTTTTTCTAATTAAAAATAAAGGCTTTGACTCCATCAGTGCAATTGTTATTTCTGCAATCAGCCAGCTCTATAGATTCACTCTATTTTCAAAATAGAAAGCATGCCATGAAAAATAATGGGTACAGATCCAGTTATAGCACAATGGCTAACACATCTCATAAGGTCCCTGGAGCCAGCCAGGAGTAATTTGAGTACAGAGACACAAATAGTCCCTGAACACTGTCAGGTGTGGCACAAACAGCCAACTCCCCAAATTATGGGTACATCAGCCACAAAGCTGAAAGTTGGTAATCTAGGGAGAAGTGGTGGGCCAAGTCCCTGCCTTGATGAAACTACTCCAGTCGCACTACCACCAACAATTGATGCTTCATCAATAACTCTGCTTTACCATTAAACCACAGATCTCTGCAGTGATCTTTCATTTTCTTTCTTTTTATTACTTATTTGCTTTCTTTATTTTTTAATAATTTCATCACACTTAAATGTAAACACGTGTATTATAAGAAATGATGTAGTATGTGGTCTCTAAGTAATTTATATATTTAAATTTTTCCTAATCATTTTTTATACTATTGAGAAGTCTGAGTTCTCTCGAACATGTATTAACCTCTTTATTTTTTTTCCTCACATTCCTCTAAGTAAATTTGCTTTAATTACAAATGTTTGGCTTCACACAATAAGTTATTTAATTTGGGATTTCTGTCAAAATGTTCAGACTAGATCTGGAGCAATTGCGCAACAGGTAGGATATTTGCCTTGCATGTAGCTGACCCAGGTTCCCTAAAGTCCCTTATGATATCCTGAACCCAACAGAGTACTTTTTGAGAGCAGAACCAGGAGTAACCTCTGAGCATAGAGTCATGGCACAAAACCAAAAAAAGTCACAATTATGATTATAAATGTTTATAAAGTTAAAACTAATGGTGAATAAAATAAACAGGATTATACAATACCAATATTAATTTATTAATCATCCAAATATGAATAGCCCATTAGTAACTAGATATTAAACAGAATGAAATGACTTATTTTATATTTTTATAACTAGTTATTCACAAATGATATCTTAATAAATTTCTATTTTTCCTTTTACCTTTTTGTTTATTTTTTGTGCCACACCTGGCAGTGCTCAGGGGTTACTCCTGCCTCTGCACTTAGAAATTGTTCCTAGCAAGGTTAGGAGACTATATAGGATGCTGAGAATTGAACCTGGATCCATTCTGGGTTTGCATGCAATTGAAACGCCATAGTGCTGTGCTATCTCTCTGGCCCATATTTATATTTTTCTATTCCCCAATACACAAAGGAATTCAAGTTCAGGTTCTAAAGCCTCAGAGGATACTTCATAAGATTTTTACACTAATTCTATTATTATGCTCTAGATTCATTTATAAGCATTTTGTTAATATTACCACTTTTAAAGATTTATAGATTTTAAGGCCAATGTCATATACTGCATTTTATAGATATGGAACTCTTGGATGTAAAGCATTAAATACCTTTTCCAAGTTTTGTTTTTCAGAATATGCAATCTGGATTTGATTACTTGTCTATCAACATCTCATGAACATATAACTATCCATCACTTAATACTACCTTTAACTTACTTCCCATTTAAAATAATGTTTCTTTGGAGTCAGAGTGATAGCATAGTGGCAGGCGTTTGCCTTGCACGTGGCCTATTGGGAAGGACATGGGTTCAGTCCCTGGCATTCCATGTGGTCCCCCGAGCCTGACAGGAGCAATTTCTGAACACAGAGTCAGGAGTAACCTCTGAGTGCTGCTAAACTAAACTAAAGTAAAATAAAGTTTTTTTTCTGATATATATCCCAACATCTAGGAGCTTCATTTATATTCTGGTTACATCCTCTGACCCAAGTAATAATTGTGCATACTTAATGTCAAGTTCAAAATATTAAGGATTACAATATTAAGACCTACTTCTTGACATCTACATTAAGTTAATTCAAAGTATGACTCCAGTGTTCCCCACTAGAATTAAGAATTCATTAATTAAAAAAGAAATAAAATAAAAATAGATATGATTTTATAAATAATATTTAATAAAATAAGTTCAAACATGTTCTATATTGTAACATGAAAGCAGATCAATTTTTCTCATAAATTCCAAGTAGAAATTATTTATAGTTATTAATTTGCTATTTCATGCTCATAATATGTTCAGAACTATTAAATATAGAATCTCTAATAATTCAAATAAAAATTATTAAAAACTTATAGTGCCATAATTAGATTAATTAGAGTTCTTCAAAGTATAGAATATAATTAAAAATAGGTATTCTAGGCCTCCCAATTCTTATCACAGGCAGTGTTCTTCACACTGACTGTATAGAAAGAGGAGGTACAGTAAATGCACCCCAAATACACCTCAACCCAGACCCTTGCCTGGTCTGTATTGGGAATTTAGGGGACAAAAAAAAAAAAATAGGTATTCTATTGGAAATAAATATCTTATGCTAACCTCCATGCAATAACTTGTAATATAAGTGAATGTATTTATTTCCTGTATTATAAAAATTAAATTATTTATTTTTAATTAAATATATTGATTTTATTTTAAAAAATTCAATATTAACTATGTATAAATGTTTTTAATATTTTAAATTTAAATAATTGAGAATTATTACCTTAACTCAAAAGCAGTGAATTCAGTTTTGTTTTTGTTTTTTGAGACACACCCAGTGGCGCTCAGAGGTTATTCTTGACTCTGAACTCAGAAATTGCTCCTGGCAGGCTCGGAGGACCACATGGTGGTACCAGGAATTGAACCACTGTCAGTCCTGGGTCATTGCGCTGTCCTATCTATCGGGCCCAAATTCTCTTTTTCTTAAAGACTGCACGGGGCTAGTGTGTTTCAGAAGTAGAAATGGTATAATTTCTTCAGACAGCTTTGAGGAATGAAAATATATTGGATTACTCTACATGCTTCTAATATCCAATACACAATACTTTACAAACATCCCAATGCTAAAAAGTTAATATGCCTTTTGGTTGAATGGCATCTTTTTAATTGTTTTCTTATATTTCCAATAAATATGTTCAGTGCATTTATTTTGAAATTTTACTTTTATGAAACTTATCTGAAAGGAAAATATGAAACAAAAATAAAAATGATGGGTTACAAAAAGAAAGGAAAATAAAAAGCAACAGAGAACAGATAGTGAGTTAGAAAAGTCTCAACACTTTTTTTCCATCTATAACCACAGCTTACGTATCTTAGAAAACCTGTACTAATGCTGAAATTTAAGATGTATTGTCTAATGTGGTCATTATAGTGGTTTCTAACTATTTTATTAGTAAATAAATTAGAAGAAAAAATGAATTAAAACATATTTCATGGGGCCGGAGAGGTGGCGCTAGAGGTAAGGTGTCTGCCTTGCAAACACTAGCCAAGGAAGGACTGTGGTTCGATCCCCCCCGGCATCCCATATGGTCCCCCAAGCCAGGGGCAATTTCTGAGTGCTTAGCCAGGAGTAACCCCTGAGCATCAAATGAGTGTGGTCAAAAAAAAAAAAACCCCCAAAATTAAAAAAAAAACAAAAAAAACGTATTTCATTGTGAACAAATTAATGTGATAATAATAAAATTATTATAGTATTAGCAAGCTAATTTTCCATGTCACAAAATATTCCAAACTGAGTTGAGACCCAGTAAGACTTTCACATTTAGTAAGTTATGATATGCACAGAGAAGATAATAGTCAAAATGTCTTATAAAGTTAAATATCATGACAATATGACAAATGATTATGCAACATTGATAATATAAATACTGACCTATATTGAAAATTAAAACTGGGAAAATGTAATTATAGTAGTACCTAAGAAATAAATCTTAGTACCTAAAATGACTCTCAAAGAAATGTATACTTTAATTTAAATCTTAATTACTGTAATGAACATTACATGTAATGAATATTCACATTTAGTAACTTTGGAAAGAAAATATAGGGAATAAATCTGTCAAGATACCATTTATTCCGTTCCTCATTATTATCTCATTGATTTGCAAGACAACACCCCATTTACTCCCACCATCTTGCTGGCAGAAAATAAATGGCCCAGATTCACAGCTAATTTCCAAAAGATCATGATGGCTGCCAATTTTTCCCAGCAAAATTTGTCAGGGCTAAAAACTTTAGGGTCTTCTCAGAATAGGGCATGTTGCAGCCTAAAGCCAAACCTAACTTCTTCCAGCATAGAAATAACCCAGCTTCAAAATAGAAACTTATTAAACTACCCAAGCACCAAATTATTCAATATTTATGGAACTCATCCAGTGGTCATATGCCACCTCAAAATTTCATAATACTGTCAGCCCAGTAGGATCACATGAAATGTGATGATAAAGTTTCACAGAAGACCATCAATCAATGAGGCTAAATAATATCACAAAAGACTCAAGTAGAAGCAATCAGCTCAGTAATCATCAGGTAACTGGAAGCAACACCATTGAGAGATATAAATATTTATCAGAAATCGAATCTTATTGACCAAAGTTTTGATAATTTCTTTGGTTCTGTTTTGGAACAAACAATTTGAAGTTAATTTGTGTCTGCAAAGGGGGAGATTGGGGTGATGGATGAAAATCTGAGAACATGGGTAGTGGTATTGGTTTGGAATATTCAATGCTTAAAACAATTATAAGTAACTTGGTAAGTCAGGGTATTATAATAATAATTTTTAAAAAGGTAATTGGGGCCCAGAGTGGTGGCACAAGCGGTAAGACATCTGTCTTGCCTGCACTAGCCTAGGACTGATCGCAGTTCGATCCCTGGTGCCCATATGGTCCCCCAAGACAGAGAGACATTATAGATTGATTAGTAATTATATAATTAGTTGATTATTGATTAGTAATTATATAACTATATTTATATTATAAATTATTATAATTATATTTATATAATATATTAATTATATTTATATTAGACATTATAGATTGATCAGTTTTGCAGCTGTAAAACTGACCCATGGTCAGAATGAGATCAAATGTGGATAATGAAAATAGGTTCAGGGAGCTTTTGCAAAAGAGTGAGTTATTGTTATAAAAACCCTCAACCATGTGGTTTTGGGATTTTAGGAAGGCAATGAGAATTCAAGGGAAAAGGCTGACCACATAAGCTGAGTCAATCACCACATTGCATGGAGAGTAAGAAAATCAACATGGTGAGTTCCCCTTGTTGGACGGACTTGTGATTTATAGATACTGTTTTGGTCAGTAAAGAGCCAGTGATATCTCCTTTCCCTGATGTTGAGCTGTCAGTATAAATCACAGTAAGTATGGGTATGGGAAAGAACAGATTACTAAATGAAGAGGTAACAAAATGTGTCCTGAAAAACAGGTTTTTCCAGCAGGATATGGGGGGGGGGGTAGGATTCTCTTGAGAATTCAGCTCACACCTTTTGAAGAGTTCACTAATGGGCAGGATGGTCTCCAGTTTCTTTTTTTTGAATTAGTTGGAACTGTAACTTGAGGGTCAAGCCTAATAAAGAAATCGCTTGGATCTTTGCTTTATTAGGGTAGCAATTAACTGTAAATACTATAAAAATATAAAAGGTTGTTTATTGTGTAAATAGAGCCATTCTAATGGCCCTGATAATTGAGCTATGGTGACTGGGGGATTGGGGTTTTAAAGATTAGCAGCCAAACCTTTTCTCTAGGTGTGAACCTGGAAATATAGGACATTTGAAGCAGTCCATAAAACATCAATTCCTTTTGAGCTGCAGGAGTTAATTGCCTAAGGCTATCAAAGGCAGAGTCCCCTTCCGAGATGTGGAATAAATTGAGAAGCTCAGAGTTTGGAAATCTAAGGGAAGGACAGATTCAATTTGTCACCTAAAATATTTTGAAATCGTTTTTCTTTTAATTTCTATTTTGACCAAAGTGAATTACAAATCTTCACCGTAATTTTTTAGGTACATAACAACATTGAATCAGCAATGTGTTCCTCCTACACCCCTGTTCCTAGCATGCATCCCATCTCCCCCTCCTTTACCCCCCAGGTTGCTAGTATAAGTGGTCGCTCTGTGTCTAGCATGTTGTAGATTGGGTATCAATTCTGTTGTCATTGGCTTTGGATTTGGTGTTTAAATCTGCTCATTTTTTTTATTTCTACTTAATGTTTATATGACTGCATGATCTTAGTACCCTCCATTATTTTCCCCTCAATTTGTAAGATGGTTCAACTTATGTGGTTCTGTTTGAAGGAAAGAAAAAATATAAAATGGGCAAAAGTCAAACAAGCAAAAAATGGGAGGAGCCCTCCTAGAGGTTATAAACATCAATTTAAGAGGAGAAAGGGAAAAAGGAAGAAAAACATAATGACACTAAATAATTTAAAAATAATCAATCAAAAAACTCCAAAAACACCACAGCAATAAAGACACCAACCACACAATAACCATGGTCCTAAAATAAAAACAAAACAAAGCACAAAAACAAAGAAAGCCCATGGAAGAAGAAAAAAAACAAATCAATGACAACAGTAGCAAAACCAAAAAAAAGTAATTTGTGCTTCTGTCTTTTTTTTTTTTTGCATAGGCACAGTAAATATTGGGGAAATTAGAAAGGGGATTCCCTTGGCCTAAGAGATACAGGGTCTCTCCGTCCTTGAAATATACTGTCATCTTTAAGAATTCCAAGATTTTTCTGATAAATAAAAATTTTCTGGAGCCAGAGAGATAGCACAGCAGTAGGACATTTGCCTTGCACTCAGCCGATCCAGGACAGATGGATCTTGGAGTCCCATATGATCCCCTGAGCCTGCCAGAGTGAATTCTGAGCACAGAGCCAGGAGTAATTCCTGAGTGCTGCTGGGTATGACCCCAAAACAAAAAAGACAAAAAAGAATTTTCTGTGGTGCCCCAAGGTGTGTTCCAAAACTTAGTCCAAATATTGAATAAAAGTAATCAGATTTTTTCTTGTGGCTATTTTTATGCCAGCTGCTGGAAAGCAAGTAATGATATAATCATACAAATACTGAAACTCTTTGCCATTAGACCATGCAAACAATATATCATCCATGTAGTAAAATATACATGCATGGGGAAACTTTGTGTGAGCAGGGCTTAAGTTATATACCAAGAAACTATTGACATATGGTAGATGATGTATCTACCTTATGGGGTCAGTCCAGAGGTTCTTCCCACCCAGGTGGGACAAAATAAGCAAAGAAGAAACCATCCTTATTAGGGAGAAAACCAGTTACTCTAACATCTTAAAATCTTTTATTTTATCTATTGGAATATTTTTTAAATTTATACTGACACTATGATTCACAAATCATAATAACATTTGTTATTCATAATAACATTTTTCAGGCATATATTCCAACATCAGTCACACCATCAATGTCTCTTTCTTTCTGACAAGGATCAAGTTCTTTCCTAGACCCATTTCTGCCCTGTTGGCAAGCATTTAACAATTTATTTGAGAAATTGCACAAAATATGCAACGAAAAGTAAGATTTAGTAGATTTTGAAAATTTAAATGGAAAAATACAAATAGGACTTTAATTTTATTTTATCTTAAGCAAGGAAATATTTATTTTATATGAGGATAATTACTTTATATATATTGCTAGGTAAAAGATTCTAATAAAAATCTCTTGATGTTTTTAAAATACTGATCAAATAATTCCTTTAACAAAGGAGTGCAATATCAACTAGCTGTCCTCATCGACATTCTCAAAAGCTAACATTTTTAACAGATACTGTTATACTTCCTTGCCTCTAATCTTCCATTGGAAAACATCCATATGCTTCCCCAAAAAGTCCACATGCAGCTCAGTTTTGACCTGAAAAATCTTTGTAAGGCTACCCTTAAAATCTGTATCCATGTCAATCTTCTCCCAAATGCACAATGCAACCTCACAGATCAGTTCCAAAACAGCACAAGGACTATTCTGCCTCAGAGAGTCTGAATAGTCCACCCAGCAATCAATAAAAATAAGCATTAATTCATTACAGAAAATGCATAAAATTTCCTAGCGAACTAGGAGTCAAGATACTTTTCTTAATAGTAGTTGGCAACCTTATTAACCATTATTGTTATATTCATTACCCCACTTGGGAAGTTTATTCAGTCCTTCAAGGCTCTTCTAACACTACTTGCGAAACTGGTTTCAGGGTTATAAATTCCTAAAACTGTTGCCCATTCAAAAAGTTCTGTATTATTCCTTCAAATCTGAACTATAATCTAGCTGTATAAAGTATTATAATATATGTGCTTATTTATATGCATTTTGTACTATATCCTTCCAATTCTTCTCATTATTAGGGTCTCATTTGACATATTCACTCTACATTTTATGGATTTTCCGTTGTAAGTAATTTCCTTTTCTATCTTGCTATGTGAAGTTTCTGTCTTTAGTTTTGTCATTTTGAGTACAATATGTCTTAAAATTTTCCTACTTGAGTCTATTTTTGCTTGAGTCTTTGAGTCTCCTGGATCTTGGTGCCTGCATTCCTTAGCTCCAAAATTTCTTATAAATAATTTCTTTAACCATATTTTATTAATCAAAATTGCCCTCCTTAGACCATAGTGATAGTATAGTAGGTAGGGCTAATTGAACCTGGGTTCAATTCCTAGCACTCCATATGGTCCTCTGAGCCAACAAGAAGTGATCCCTGAGCAAAGAGTCAGAAGTAAGCCCTGAACACCACCTGCTATGATGTAAAACCAAAGAAAGAAAGATATCTTTCTGTTCTTCAGGAACTACTGTATTATGATTTTTTATTGTTCCTATTGATCTACTTTGATAGTTCTCTGGTATGTAGTTCATTTATTTACAAGCTATTTTTCACGTTCTGTTTTCCTAGATATTTCTCCTCATATTGGTAATTCTAGATATTTTTGCTCAGTTGTCATTGAATTATTCTGTCCATAGGCCCTACTAAACTTTTTATATTACCTACCATGTTCTTCATTTCTGTCATTTCTGATATAGTAGTTCTCTCATTTTGACATTTAGACAGATTATTGTCATGGAATTTTGTGTCATATTCTTGTAGAAGTTTGTGTATTTATGGGGTTTTGTCTTGCCTTAAAATAGCCCCTTCAATTCTTCTTTTAAATTTGGTTTTAAGTCCAATTTTATATCCTGAACTTATTATATCCTTGAAGGTGTATCATACCTTCAAACCTGAAGAAAAGTCTGTGTGAAGCATTTTTGGCAAGGCATTCATTTCATTGAGAGTTTGACTATATCCCACCACTACCCTCAGGCCTGAAGGTTTTCTTGCTATAAATCTGCTGTAATCTTTTTTTTTTTTATGAGAACAGACATGCAAAGAAAGAGGACAGGGTAAAGTTACAGTGGAAGGACAATCACGCATAAACAAAATTCTCAGTAGTCCCATCGATGATATCCCAGTCTTAAACTTTCAGCCAGCGAACATTAAGAAAAACAAAACAGAGCCCATGTGCAATTACTTTGTCCCCCAAATCCCCAGATTGTAGTACCTACTATTTCTTAGCATCACACAATATAATCTAAAGACATAAGACTTACGTAACTCCTTAAACATTGAAGTCAAAGTGCATTTTTATATATCCATGCACAAGTATATTAGTTTAAGTTAACCTCAAAGGTTTCAGTGGGTTATTTTTCTTAAGGGTTAGTCAAGGGAATATAGTAAAAAAACTGTGTTAGAGTGGCATTTGTTTGCATAGGCCCACCAAAATATGAGGAACCTGGAAAAAAAAAAAGAAAAAAAAAACCTTGGCCTAAATACAAGGAGACCCTACCCCTGAGGTTTCCTGACGCATACCAACTCTGGGCTCTAGGCAAACTAGTTTGTCCAATCCAAGTCATAGTCTGGTCTGTAGTGGCAATACACCTCCATTCCTCACATAGTCTTTGTTGTTGGTATAATGCTTCTGTATTAAAGATCCTGGAACCTGCATATCTCATATTGCAGTCAGGATGGTGCAGGGCATTCTCTCGTTTCACCTCACACTTAAGGGGCAATAGAGAGAACCTTGTCCTGTAGAGTAGGTCATTGTTGTTGTCAAGTCTTCTCAGTGTTAACGGAAGTCTCTTTTGAGGAGGTCGATGTCAGAGCCTTGGTAGTTTCTTCCCTGGTAGAGGAATGCTTCCAGATGTTGCTGTAAAAAACCTTGGATGTTTCGTAGATAAAATCTGCTGTAATTTAAGGAAGCTTGCATGTATATTATTTTCTTCTTTGTCCTTGCTGATTTCAGTATTCTACCTTTATTTATGGTATTCTTCATTGTGACTAAGATGTGGCTTGGGATGCTTTTGTTTTGGACTTTTAGTTAGTACTCATCAGGCATCCAGGATATAGGTGTACGCATCTTCAGCTCTGGAAACTTGTCAACAATATTGTTTTTAACTGTTGATTCTTCATGGAACTTCTCTTGTACTCTAGGATGCTGATGATTCTCATGTTATTTTTGTTGAATTTATCCCAGTGTTCCATTGCTATCTGTTTGTTTATTTTAAGTATTTTTCATATTCTGTTTCTTTTAAGGCTCTTTTTCATTTTTTTCTATTTTATAGAGGTGCTAGGCAGCTCATCTTCTATCTCACTGATTCTGTTCTCAGTAGCTATTACACTCACTGAGTTTTTCATTTCATCCCCACACTTTTTTGTCAATTCTATTTGATGTTTTGACATTTCTAATCTCATATACTCTTGAGTCTTAATGAGTGTCTATTCCATTATTTCTTTGAGTTCTTTTTTGTTTGTTTGTTTTGTTTTGGTATTGGGTCACAGCCAGCAGCGTTCAGGGGTAACTCATGGTTCTATGCTAAGAAATTGCTCCTGACAGGCTCAGTGGACCATATGGGGCATCGGGATTTGAACTACAGACTTTCTGCATGCAAGACAAACACTTTACCTCCATGCTATCTCTCCAGTCCCTCTTTGAGTTCTTTGAACATTCTTAAAATTTCCTCTCTGCAGTGCTATCAGAGGAGCTATATAGGTGACTGATACAAGTTAGATCTTCAGACTCACCCTCTTCATTCACTAAGTGTGGTGGGATTTTGTGTTGCCTCCCCATGTGACCTTTGCCCTTTGCTGTTTTTTTTTTTAATTTGATATGCTGTGCCTCATTGACAATAAGAAATGTGCGTCCACAGTCAGTCTATTTAACTCTAGGCTGTCTAATCTCATGAGACCTCTGACCTGGAAAAATCACCTCTCTGATGAATGTTGATCAAACTGCTTGATCTCCTTGTGCTTAAGCCTGTCCTGATTTTGTTCCTTATTTCTCCCTCTGTCCCATTTCATTCCTTATTATTTTGTGTTAGTTCTATATGCTTATCTCTCTTAGCCTAGAAGTAACTTTTATACATGACATGAACCTCAGAAAATACAAGCTGAATCTTAAATTGGATACTTTCTTCCACAATTGTCAAAGGAAAAATAAAAGCAGATGATATAAATTATATATTATTTAATATGAGTTATAGATAATTCTAAG